>WWET01005745.1:48328-72062 GCA_011038615.1 Limnodynastes dumerilii
TCCCCACAGCCTGACCCTAAGTCTCCCCTCCCCACAGCCTAACCCTAAGACTCTCCTCCCCACATCCTAACCCCAAGACTCCCCTCCCCGCAGCCTGACCCTAAGACTCCCCTCCCCGCAGCCTGACCCTAAGACTCCCCTCCCCACAGCCTAACCCTAAGACTCCCTTCCCCGCAGCCTGAGCTTAAGACCCTCATCCCTGCAGCCTGACCCTAAGATTCCCTACCCCGCAGCCTCACTCCCTGCTCGGGACACACATTAATGAAATAGTATAAAGGTGATAAGGCGGTAAATGTGTGCTATGCAATCCATCAAATCCATCCTTACAGCCTTCATTTCAGAGACTGCGGAGAGCCTAATGATGTGCATTATACGTGTATCCAGAGGCAGAAGGTGACTGTATGGGGCTGGCGTCTGGATGGGAATAAAGGCGGAGCTGGGAGGGACTGCTGTATGTGATTGGTGTTTATAACTATGATGTACCCTTACCCGTTCTTTCCTGTACCCCTTCTTTCCTGTAACTCTTCTTCTTTCCTGTACCCCTTCTTCTTTCCTATGGCCCTTCTTTCCTGTAACTCTTCTTTCCTGTAACTCTTCTTCTTTCCTGTACCCCTTCTTTCTTGTAACCTTTTTTCCTATACCCCCTCTTCTTTCCTGTACCCCTTCTTCTTTCCTATACCCCTTCTTCTTTCCTGTAACTCTTCTTTCCTATGGCCCTTCTTCTTTCCTATGGCCCTTCTTCTTTCCTGTAACTCTTCTTCTTTCCTGTACCCCTTCTTCTTTCCTGTACCCCTTCTTTCTTGTAACCTTTTTTCCTATACCCCTTCTTTGCCCTTGGTTGTTATGTCGACAACCAAATTGTCATATTGTGGACTGCTGAGTATTAAGTTAGTATTACATATGTATTATTACATTTAAAGTTTTTTACAAGTCACCTGCATTACATTAAGTTTACAGACGTGACAAATACTAACCTAATACTCAACCGTCTACATTCTGACCTCTCTACATTCTGACCTAGGGACATATTTACCAGTCCACATTCTGACCTGTCTACAACCTGACCTCTGGACATTTTGACTGTGGCCATTGCGTAGCAGACCCTTGTTTGCATATATTCCATAAAAATTATTCATGTAAAAAAATAAATAAATAAAAGCCATTTAGAGCAGGGTTCTCCACCGGTGGTCCCCCCATCCCCCCTCCATGACGACTCACGCCATGATGATGATGTCACACCCAGCAGTCAGTGGGGGGACAGGAGGTCTGTACCCCGCTCTCTGCTCTTGCTGATGTGCACCTCTCATGGTGCAGGACCCACCGGAGACATGGAGAGGGAGACTGCCGGATACAATGGAGGAGAAGCCGGGACAAATATTTATCATAACAATAGACAATAAGATCCCCAGCAGACGTTGTCATATAACACAAGCAGCGGGGTCTGGGAATGTTTGTTACTTATCCTGGTTTCTGCCTTAGATTTTCCTCGTTGAATCATAAAATATTTACGTGTCTCTGTTTATTATAAATTCACTGAAAGACTTTGAAAGGTAATAGAAATGTATTGATCGTCTGGTGGAATATTGCTCCAGCTTGTATAAAAATAAAACCGGACGGGCAACGATGTGACGCACATTCAGCAAGTCCGGGCCGAGTAACACCTCATGTACTCCGTCATCCACGGATTGTCCGCAGACGACACTTTGCGTCTCAGAGCGCTCCCTGCATCCGCGGAATGAGCCCTCTGCTTCTGCGAGGTCTGTCTTCTCCTCTCTCTCTGTCTCCTGTTCTTTGCTCTAAGGGCGGACTCATGGATCTAAGAGAGAAAGAGACCACAAAAATTACATATTATCAACACGAACCAGGATCAGCATTATCAATACCCATTATCAATAATAACCAGCATCAGCATTATCAATACCCATTATTAATAATAACCAGGATCAGCATTATCAATACCCATTATCAATAATAACCAGGATCAGCATTATCAATACCCATTATCAATAATAACCAGCATCAGCATTATCAATACCCATTATCAATAATAACCAGGATCAGCATTATCAATAGCCATTATCAATAATAACCAGGACCAGTATTATCAATACCCATTATCACTAATAACCAGCATCAGTATTATCAACACCAATTCAATAATAACCAGGATCAGCATTATCAATAGCCATTATCAATAATAACCAGGACCAGTATTATCAATACCCATTATCAATAATAACCAGGATCAGCATTATCAATAGCCATTATCAATAATAACCAGGACCAGTATTATCAATACCCATTATCAATAATAACCAGGATCAGCATTATCAATAGCCATTATCAATAATAACCAGGACCAGTATTATCAATACCCATTATCAATAATAACCAGGATCAGCATTATCAATAGCCATTATCAATAATAACCAGGACCAGTATTATCAATACCCATTATCAATAATAACCAGGATCAGCATTATCAATAGCCATTATCAATAATAACCAGGACCAGTATTATCAATACCCATTATCAATAATAACCAGGATCAGCATTATCAATAGCCATTATCAATAATAACCAGGACCAGTATTATCAATACCCATTATCAATAATAACCAGGATCAGCATTATCAATAGCCATTATCAATAATAACCAGGACCAGTATTATCAATACCCATTATCAATAATAACCAGGATCAGCATTATCAATAGCCATTATCAATAATAACCAGCATCAGCATTATCAACACCCATTATCAATAATAACCAGGATCAGCATTATCAATAGCCATTATCAATAATAACCAGCATCAGCATTATCAACACCCATTATCAATAATAACCAGGATCAGCATTATCAATAGCCATTATCAATAATAACCAGCATCAGCATTATCAACACCCATTATCAATAATAACCAGGATCAGCATTATCAATAGCCATTATCAATAATAACCAGCATCAGCATTATCAATACCCATTATCAATAATAACCAGGATCAGCATTATCAATAGCCATTATCAATAATAACCAGCATCAGCATTATCAATAGCCATTATCAATAATAACCAGCATCAGCATTATCAATAGCCATTATCAATAATAACCAGCATCAGCATTATCAATAGCCATTATCAATAATAACCAGCATCAGCATTATCAATAGCCATTATCAATAATAACCAGCATCAGCATTATCAATAGCCATTATCAATAATAACCAGCATCAGCATTATCAATAGCCATTATCAATAATAACCAGCATCAGCATTATCAATAGCCATTATCAATAATAACCAGCATCAGCATTATCAATAGCCATTATCAATAATAACCAGCATCAGCATTATCAATAGCCATTATCAATAATAACCAGCATCAGCATTATCAATAGCCATTATCAATAATAACCAGCATCAGCATTATCAATAGCCATTATCAATAATAACCAGCATCAGCATTATCAATAGCCATTATCAATAATAACCAGCATCAGCATTATCAATAGCCATTATTAATAATAACCAGCATCAGCATTATCAATAGCCATTATCAATAATAACCAGCATCAGCATTATCAACACCCATTATCAATAATAACCAGGATCAGAATTATCAATAGCCATGATCAGTATTATCAATAGCCATGATCAGTATTATCAATAATAACCATGATGCAGTGGCCTCTATGGCCGTGGACTGAAGGACCGGGATGTGGAGCTCATGCAGTGGCCTCTGTGGCCGTGGACTGAAGGAACGGGATGTGGAGCTCATGCAGTGGCCTTTATGGCCGTGGACTGAAGGACCGGGATGTGGAGCTCATGCAGTGGCCTCTATGGCCGTGGCCTGAAGGACCGGGATGTGGAGCTCATGCAGTGGCCTCTATGGCCGTGGACTGAAGGACCATATGGAGCTCATGCAGTGGCCTCTATGGCCATGGACTGAAGGACCGGGATGTGGAGCTCCTGCAGTGGCCTCTATGGCCGTGGACTGAAAGACTGGGATGTGGAGCTCATGCAGTGGCCTCTATGGCCGTGGACTGAAGGGCCATATGGAGCTCATGCAGTGGCCTCTATGGCCGTGGACTGAAGGACCGGGATGTGGAGCTCATGCAGTGGCCTCTATGGCCGTGGACTGAAGGACCGGGATGTGGAGCTCATGCAGTGGCCTCTATGAGTCCGTGTCAGTCACGTGGGCTGATAAATGATATCGCTGCCGTATAGTAATAATAGTGGTGATTAGCGCACCTCGTTCTCCTGGGCGGGGGCGCAGACATTGTGGGTCTTCTGTCCTGCCGTGTCTTTTTTTCTCTCTCCACAAGCGTAAAGGGCGAAGGGGTGCCTGCGGTCTATGGATAGGCTCATCTTAGCCGGACTTCTGCGTGGCTTCTGGCCGTCCTTGGCGGATGCGGCGCGGCGACTCTGTTGCGGTCTGGAGCGACTTACAGACTTTTCGTCTTCCGGTTTCTGATCACTAGTACGGTTATTCTCTGCTATAACACAATGCAACTCAGTTATAGATAATATAGGCGGTATAAGACAAATAGATCAATAATCTACAGCAGATGTGACCAAGGCGTGGGTCTAGTGCCCCGTGAGGCTCCTACCTGAAATTACAGCATTGTGCATGTTACTAAAATGTAATGAAGAAATCCCATGTATTAAAACGATGGACAACACCCCAGATCATCAAGGGTACATATAGATACAATAAAACAATAATTGAGCCTCCCTCTGATACCAGGTCTCCCTTCCAGGGGGCTATCAGGCCTGGGCAGTGGCGATGGTGGTGTCGAAAGAGAACTGCAGATCTGGAAGCCACACAACGCGTTTTGGGCTAGGTGCCCTCTATCAAAGGATGCTCTTCACTTCAAATAGGGCACCTACTTCATGCAGCGAAGAACGGGGTGCATCTGACCCCCTGGTCTGGTCTCATTGCCTCCAGTCTATAGGTGACAGGAAGGGGCCCCTCACATGACGAATGGTAGGGTCCCTGCAGGTGTTACACTGTATGCATTATTGGGTGACCGCATACCTGGTCCCAGGAGATGGCTTCCACCCGTCTGTCCTCCATGGTCCTCCGGATGGCTGTTCTGATCCTTTGTGGAGTCATCGGAGAGCGGCAGCTTCAGGGCCACATGAGCGCTGTCCGGCACCTTCTCAGGAGCTCCGGCCACCTCCAGTGGCTTTGCTGGTGGTGTTGAGTGCCCACTACTGGAGTCTGAACTCCGCTCCCATCCCTCCCACAACCAGGGGTTATGGGCATGTTCCAGCAGCCTGCGGCTCAGCCGGTACCTCAGCATCTCTTCGTAGCACTTGCGGTACACGTCCCAGTGCGGGTCCTTGAATCGCTTCATATACTCGCTGCGCAGATTCTTGCAGTTCATCTTGTACCGGTATAAGCTCCACACAGCGACACAAAACCTGGATGCTCCAGTCACAAGGGGACACCTAGTGGAGGAAAGGTGGAACTGTGAGTGTTTATGCACTGCCTTTGTTTTATTTAGTGAGACTCAATGAAAACAATGTCACAATATGATTGTTATATTATACACTAATATAGATATTTATACCTGATCATTGTCACAATATGATTGTTATATTATACACTAATATAGATATTTATACCTGATCATTGTCACAATATGATTGTTATATTATACACTAATATAGATATTTATACCTGATCATTGTCACAATATGATTGTTATATTATACACTAATATAGATATTTATACCTGATCATTGTCACAATATGATTGTTATATTATACACTAATATAGATATTTATACCTGATCATTGTCACAATATGATTGTTATATTATACACTAATATAGATATTTATACCTGATCATTGTCACAATATGATTGTTATATTATACACTAATATAGATATTTATACCTGATCATTGTCACAATATGATTGTTATATTATACACTAATATAGATATTTATACCTGATCATTGTCACAATATGATTGTTATATTATACACTAATATAGATATTTATACCTGATCATTGTCACAATATGATTGTTATATTATACACTAATATAGATATTTATACCTGATCATTGTCACAATATGATTGTTATATTATACACTAATATAGATATTTATACCTGATCATTGTCACAATATGATTGTTATATTATACACTAATATAGATATTTATACCTGATCATTGTCACAATATGATTGTTATATTATACACTAATATAGATATTTATACCTGATCATTGTCACAATATGATTGTTATATTATACACTAATATAGATATTTATACCTGATCATTGTCACAATATGATTGTTATATTATACACTAATATAGATATTTATACCTGATCATTGTCACAATATGATTGTTATATTATACACTAATATAGATATTTATACCTGATCATTGTCACAATATGATTGTTATATTATACACTAATATAGATATTTATACCTGATCATTGTCACAATATGATTGTTATATTATACACTAATATAGATATTTATACCTGATCATTGTCACAATATGATTGTTATATTATACACTAATATAGATATTTATACCTGATCATTGTCACAATATGATTGTTATATTATACACTAATATAGATATTTATACCTGATCATTGTCACAATATGATTGTTATATTATACACTAATATAGATATTTATACCTGATCATTGTCACAATATGATTGTTATATTATACACTAATATAGATATTTATACCTGATCATTGTCACAATATGATTGTTATATTATACACTAATATAGATATTTATACCTGATCATTGTCACAATATGATTGTTATATTATACACTAATATAGATATTTATACCTGATCATTGTCACAATATGATTGTTATATTATACACTAATATAGATATTTATACCTGATCATTGTCACAATATGATTGTTATATTATACACTAATATAGATATTTATACCTGATCATTGTCACAATATGATTGTTATATTATACACTAATATAGATATTTATACCTGATCATTGTCACAATATGATTGTTATATTATACACTAATATAGATATTTATACCTGATCATTGTCACAATATGATTGTTATATTATACACTAATATAGATATTTATACCTGATCATTGTCACAATATGATTGTTATATTATACACTAATATAGATATTTATACCTGATCATTGTCACAATATGATTGTTATATTATACACTAATATAGATATTTATACCTGATCATTGTCACAATATGATTGTTATATTATACACTAATATAGATATTTATACCTGATCATTGTCACAATATGATTGTTATATTATACACTAATATAGATATTTATACCTGATCATTGTCACAATATGATTGTTATATTATACACTAATATAGATATTTATACCTGATCATTGTCACAATATGATTGTTATATTATACACTAATATAGATATTTATACCTGATCATTGTCACAATATGATTGTTATATTATACACTAATATAGATATTTATACCTGATCATTGTCACAATATGATTGTTATATTATACACTAATATAGATATTTATACCTGATCATTGTCACAATATGATTGTTATATTATACACTAATATAGATATTTATACCTGATCATTGTCACAATATGATTGTTATATTATACACTAATATAGATATTTATACCTGATCATTGTCACAATATGATTGTTATATTATACACTAATATAGATATTTATACCTGATCATTGTCACAATATGATTGTTATATTATACACTAATATAGATATTTATACCTGATCATTGTCACAATATGATTGTTATATTATACACTAATATAGATATTTATACCTGATCATTGTCACAATATGATTGTTATATTATACACTAATATAGATATTTATACCTGATCATTGTCACAATATGATTGTTATATTATACACTAATATAGATATTTATACCTGATCATTGTCACAATATGATTGTTATATTATACACTAATATAGATATTTATACCTGATCATTGTCACAATATGATTGTTATATTATACACTAATATAGATATTTATACCTGATCATTGTCACAATATGATTGTTATATTATACACTAATATAGATATTTATACCTGATCATTGTCACAATATGATTGTTATATTATACACTAATATAGATATTTATACCTGATCATTGTCACAATATGATTGTTATATTATACACTAATATAGATATTTATACCTGATCATTGTCACAATATGATTGTTATATTATACACTAATATAGATATTTATACCTGATCATTGTCACAATATGATTGTTATATTATACACTAATATAGATATTTATACCTGATCATTGTCACAATATGATTGTTATATTATACACTAATATAGATATTTATACCTGATCATTGTCACAATATGATTGTTATATTATACACTAATATAGATATTTATACCTGATCATTGTCACAATATGATTGTTATATTATACACTAATATAGATATTTATACCTGATCATTGTCACAATATGATTGTTATATTATACACTAATATAGATATTTATACCTGATCATTGTCACAATATGATTGTTATATTATACACTAATATAGATATTTATACCTGATCATTGTCACAATATGATTGTTATATTATACACTAATATAGATATTTATACCTGATCATTGTCACAATATGATTGTTATATTATACACTAATATAGATATTTATACCTGATCATTGTCACAATATGATTGTTATATTATACACTAATATAGATATTTATACCTGATCATTGTCACAATATGATTGTTATATTATACACTAATATAGATATTTATACCTGATCATTGTCACAATATGATTGTTATATTATACACTAATATAGATATTTATACCTGATCATTGTCACAATATGATTGTTATATTATACACTAATATAGATATTTATACCTGATCATTGTCACAATATGATTGTTATATTATACACTAATATAGATATTTATACCTGATCATTGTCACAATATGATTGTTATATTATACACTAATATAGATATTTATACCTGATCATTGTCACAATATGATTGTTATATTATACACTAATATAGATATTTATACCTGATCATTGTCACAATATGATTGTTATATTATACACTAATATAGATATTTATACCTGATCATTGTCACAATATGATTGTTATATTATACACTAATATAGATATTTATACCTGATCATTGTCACAATATGATTGTTATATTATACACTAATATAGATATTTATACCTGATCATTGTCACAATATGATTGTTATATTATACACTAATATAGATATTTATACCTGATCATTGTCACAATATGATTGTTATATTATACACTAATATAGATATTTATACCTGATCATTGTCACAATATGATTGTTATATTATACACTAATATAGATATTTATACCTGATCATTGTCACAATATGATTGTTATATTATACACTAATATAGATATTTATACCTGATCATTGTCACAATATGATTGTTATATTATACACTAATATAGATATTTATACCTGATCATTGTCACAATATGATTGTTATATTATACACTAATATAGATATTTATACCTGATCATTGTCACAATATGATTGTTATATTATACACTAATATAGATATTTATACCTGATCATTGTCACAATATGATTGTTATATTATACACTAATATAGATATTTATACCTGATCATTGTCACAATATGATTGTTATATTATACACTAATATAGATATTTATACCTGATCATTGTCACAATATGATTGTTATATTATACACTAATATAGATATTTATACCTGATCATTGTCACAATATGATTGTTATATTATACACTAATATAGATATTTATACCTGATCATTGTCACAATATGATTGTTATATTATACACTAATATAGATATTTATACCTGATCATTGTCACAATATGATTGTTATATTATACACTAATATAGATATTTATACCTGATCATTGTCACAATATGATTGTTATATTATACACTAATATAGATATTTATACCTGATCATTGTCACAATATGATTGTTATATTATACACTAATATAGATATTTATACCTGATCATTGTCACAATATGATTGTTATATTATACACTAATATAGATATTTATACCTGATCATTGTCACAATATGATTGTTATATTATACACTAATATAGATATTTATACCTGATCATTGTCACAATATGATTGTTATATTATACACTAATATAGATATTTATACCTGATCATTGTCACAATATGATTGTTATATTATACACTAATATAGATATTTATACCTGATCATTGTCACAATATGATTGTTATATTATACACTAATATAGATATTTATACCTGATCATTGTCACAATATGATTGTTATATTATACACTAATATAGATATTTATACCTGATCATTGTCACAATATGATTGTTATATTATACACTAATATAGATATTTATACCTGATCATTGTCACAATATGATTGTTATATTATACACTAATATAGATATTTATACCTGATCATTGTCACAATATGATTGTTATATTATACACTAATATAGATATTTATACCTGATCATTGTCACAATATGATTGTTATATTATACACTAATATAGATATTTATACCTGATCATTGTCACAATATGATTGTTATATTATACACTAATATAGATATTTATACCTGATCATTGTCACAATATGATTGTTATATTATACACTAATATAGATATTTATACCTGATCATTGTCACAATATGATTGTTATATTATACACTAATATAGATATTTATACCTGATCATTGTCACAATATGATTGTTATATTATACACTAATATAGATATTTATACCTGATCATTGTCACAATATGATTGTTATATTATACACTAATATAGATATTTATACCTGATCATTGTCACAATATGATTGTTATATTATACACTAATATAGATATTTATACCTGATCATTGTCACAATATGATTGTTATATTATACACTAATATAGATATTTATACCTGATCATTGTCACAATATGATTGTTATATTATACACTAATATAGATATTTATACCTGATCATTGTCACAATATGATTGTTATATTATACACTAATATAGATATTTATACCTGATCATTGTCACAATATGATTGTTATATTATACACTAATATAGATATTTATACCTGATCATTGTCACAATATGATTGTTATATTATACACTAATATAGATATTTATACCTGATCATTGTCACAATATGATTGTTATATTATACACTAATATAGATATTTATACCTGATCATTGTCACAATATGATTGTTATATTATACACTAATATAGATATTTATACCTGATCATTGTCACAATATGATTGTTATATTATACACTAATATAGATATTTATACCTGATCATTGTCACAATATGATTGTTATATTATACACTAATATAGATATTTATACCTGATCATTGTCACAATATGATTGTTATATTATACACTAATATAGATATTTATACCTGATCATTGTCACAATATGATTGTTATATTATACACTAATATAGATATTTATACCTGATCATTGTCACAATATGATTGTTATATTATACACTAATATAGATATTTATACCTGATCATTGTCACAATATGATTGTTATATTATACACTAATATAGATATTTATACCTGATCATTGTCACAATATGATTGTTATATTATACACTAATATAGATATTTATACCTGATCATTGTCACAATATGATTGTTATATTATACACTAATATAGATATTTATACCTGATCATTGTCACAATATGATTGTTATATTATACACTAATATAGATATTTATACCTGATCATTGTCACAATATGATTGTTATATTATACACTAATATAGATATTTATACCTGATCATTGTCACAATATGATTGTTATATTATACACTAATATAGATATTTATACCTGATCATTGTCACAATATGATTGTTATATTATACACTAATATAGATATTTATACCTGATCATTGTCACAATATGATTGTTATATTATACACTAATATAGATATTTATACCTGATCATTGTCACAATATGATTGTTATATTATACACTAATATAGATATTTATACCTGATCATTGTCACAATATGATTGTTATATTATACACTAATATAGATATTTATACCTGATCATTGTCACAATATGATTGTTATATTATACACTAATATAGATATTTATACCTGATCATTGTCACAATATGATTGTTATATTATACACTAATATAGATATTTATACCTGATCATTGTCACAATATGATTGTTATATTATACACTAATATAGATATTTATACCTGATCATTGTCACAATATGATTGTTATATTATACACTAATATAGATATTTATACCTGATCATTGTCACAATATGATTGTTATATTATACACTAATATAGATATTTATACCTGATCATTGTCACAATATGATTGTTATATTATACACTAATATAGATATTTATACCTGATCATTGTCACAATATGATTGTTATATTATACACTAATATAGATATTTATACCTGATCATTGTCACAATATGATTGTTATATTATACACTAATATAGATATTTATACCTGATCATTGTCACAATATGATTGTTATATTATACACTAATATAGATATTTATACCTGATCATTGTCACAATATGATTGTTATATTATACACTAATATAGATATTTATACCTGATCATTGTCACAATATGATTGTTATATTATACACTAATATAGATATTTATACCTGATCATTGTCACAATATGATTGTTATATTATACACTAATATAGATATTTATACCTGATCATTGTCACAATATGATTGCTTACAGGGGCGCCACTGCTTCCCCCTCACACACTCCCCTTACAGGGGCGTCACTGCTTCCCCCTCACTCACTGCTCACACACAGGAGCGTCACTGCTTCCCCCTCACACACTGCTCACACACAGGGGCGTCACTGCTTCCCCCTCACTCACTGCTCATACACGGGTGCCACTGCTTCTCCCTCACTCTCTGCCCTCACAGAGGTCCTGCTTCCCCCTCACTCGCTGTCTTGACTCGCCTTACAGGGGCGTCACTGCTTCCCCCTCACTCACTCCTCACATGGGTGCCACTGCTTTCCCCTTCCTTACTGCTCACACAGGAACGTCACTGCTTCCCCCTCACTCACTGCTTCCCCCTTCCTCACTGCTCACACAGGAGCGCCACTGCTTCCCCCTTTCTCACTGCTCACACGGGCACCACTGCTTCCCCCTCACTCACTGCTCACACACAGGGGCGTCACTGCTTCCCCCTTCCTCACTGCTCACACACAGGGGCGTCACTGCTTCCCCCTCACTGCTCACACACAGGGGCGTCACTGCTTCCCCCTCATTCACTGCTCACACAGGGGCGCCACTGCTTCCCCCTCACTCACTGCTCACACACAGGGGCGTCACTGCTTCCGCCTCACTCACTGCTCACACACAGGGGCGACACTGCTTCACCCTCACTCACTACCCTGACTCCTAATCACGGAGGCGCTACTGCTTCCCCCTCTCACTCACTGCCCTCACGGGCGCCACTGCTTCCCCCTCATTCACTATCCTCACAGGGGTGCCACTGCTTCCGTATTACTCACTCACTCACTCCTCCTGATTCACTACTCTCACAGGGGTGGCCTTGCTTCCCATTCACTCACTCGCTGCTTTTCACTCACTACCCTGACAGGGGTGGCCCTGCTTTCCCCTCACTCACTGTGCAACGTCCACATTCCAGCTCTACTGCAGCCTCTCTCAGGGAGCTTCAGACAGCATGTTCATATAAATACATAGATAATTATAAATACATAGAATTACATAATTATTAATACATAGATATACATAAATAGAAATAAATAACTATAAATACATGGATTATTATTACATAAATAGAAATACATAAATAATTATAAATACATAGAAATACAAAGATAAATAAAAATACATAGCTATAAGTATATAGGTATAAATATAGAAATGCATAAATATAAATACATAGATAAATATACATAATTATAAATACATACATAATTATAAATATGTGCTTAGAGGGGGTTGTAATGTGTGGTTTTGGTATTTGGGTAGATGGGGGTAATGTGTGGTTTTGGTATTTGGGTAGATGGGGGTAATGTGTGGTTTTGGTATGTGGGGTGTAATGTGTGATTTGTGGATAGAGAATATAATGTTTGGTATGTAATTAGGAGGTGGTGAAATTTGTAGGGGGGATAATGTGTGGTATGTGGTCCGGTGTTTGTGAAATATGGGCGGATTGTGGTAATGACCCTGGTTCACACTTAAGAGTGAGTTAGGTGCTGATAGAATAACACCCAACGCACTTGTGCAGCCCCTAACACCCCCCCCCCCACCTGTTTTTAGGTATCATAGGGCTATCTTATCTTACGGTGTATAGTTTCCATCTTAAGGAAACTACGCACCCCCTTCCTTCTCTGGCTAATCTAAGTCCATCCCACTTCTAACTGAACACTCCCCGAGGTGGCATTAGCATGCCTCTTTTTGACTAAACTATTTTGTGTGGTCTTTAAAGACTTGCTTAACTGGCATGTAGATTGTGTAAATTACCTACTATGCATACGTAGTAGGTCTGGTATGAAACCCATCAGTTGCGTACTGTGATGCTGTTGAGTTCCCGATAATCGGTGCAGGGTCTTTATTGTTTTTAGCGACAAAGAAAAACCCGGCCCCTACCATGAACTAAGAAGGACAGATGAACCCTTTCTTGATGTTTTACTGAATGTACTCCTCCATGGCTATGGCTTCTGGTTTAGCCAAGGAAAAGAGCCTACCCGCCAGGGTAGTTTGGAGTTGGGGATCGGGTGAGTGGCACAGTAATAAGGCCTATGCAAGGGCAAGTGGTCTGCACTCTGTTTAGAAAAAACATCAGCATACTGGACAGGTAGACCTTCCAGCACTGGGGTTATGCTTCTGATTGGAAGTGACAGGCAGGCAGAGGAACAGTCTGAGCCCAAATGGATGATATCCCCCTTGTTCGAGTCGATGAGGGGATTATGTCCTAGGATGATTCCTACAGATGGACAGGAGATGAGAAAGTTCAGTATGACATAAGCCCATGGAGATCTGTATTGGAGCTTTATGGGTCTGGATCCGTCCACCTGTCAGTGGTTTCCCATAGACCCCAATCGGTCACAGGGATTTCCAGTGGTTTAATTAGGACCTCTAGTTTCATGTCAAGATCATTGTCCATGAAATATCCAGCTGCCTTGCTGTCCACAAATGCTGTCATCTGGCTCTGGGCCTTTGGGGTGCGCAGAGTGACTGGCACAATCAAGAAGTTTTGAGAAGATTAAAAATCCCAGTTGGACCTCTTCCTCTTCTGGCTGGGTTAGGCATTTCACGACGGTTGTAACTTCTTGGGGCAGTGATTCGCCCTGTGGGCCTTGCCACCACCGCAATAGAAGCAGAGCCCCAAGGTTCGATGACGGAGCTTCTCCTGCTGGCTTATGCAGTAGGACCCAATCTGCATTGTCTTCCGACTGGGCCTCTTGGAATGTGGAGGCAGATTCGGAGTTTGGAAAGGAGCCCTGTTCCGCTGACCGCTCCTTGAGGTGCCGGTAAAGGTTGATAGCCAGATGCATAAGGTCCTCCAATGACTCCGCTACAGGATATTGCACCAAGGTGTCCTTGACAGGATCTGATAGACCTAGATGGAACTGACCACGGAGAGCATGGATCATTCCATTTAGAGTCAATGGCCCATCGGCGGAACTCGGCAGAATACTCAGCGGTTAGGCGACCTTGGTGTATGGCATGTATTTTAGCTTCTGCGGTGGTCTGTTGAGATTCACTGTAAAGCAACCACAAAGCCTTGAAAAAAGCATCAATATGGCGTGCAGGGTCATCTGGAGGTGGGCCAAAGGCCCAGATCCGGGAATACCTTTGCAGAAGCAAGATTATTAGGCCTACTCACTGTCTTTTGTTGCCGGAGGCGGAAGCACGGAGCTGGAAATATAATTTGCAGCTTTCTTTGAAGTTTCAAAACTGACAGCAAAAAAGTGGTGAGGTAGTTGAACCTTCACATCAGCAACTGGACCCATGGGAGCGATAGAAGGAACAGCAGCTTTTGAAGCACTGCATTGCTGGTGGTTAACTTTGGGTGTTAGGTCCTGGATAACTTGACCCAGATTGGATACCTGGGTGATCAGTGCTTTAATGGCCTCAGTGGTAGCAGGATCCATGAAGCTTTTGTACTGGTTGGCTATAATGTTAGTCTCCACTGTGGCCCCTAATGGTTGGGATAGGATTGACTGCCGGCACCTGATTGGTCGTCACCTCCCTGGCAATACCCTCAAAGGAAAACCTGTAGCGAAGGCACACAAGTATACAGGCTGGAACCTTAGCATGCAAGATAGCAGACTGGAACCCTGGCATACAAGATATCAGACTGGAACCCACACACAGAATATAGATGGGAATGAATATAGGAGTATGGTACAGATATGCACAAGATCCACAAGTGTGGAACAGATATCGGACAGGGCCTCCCAGAGATACCTGAGTGCAGGGTGGAACAAGCAGGAGACCAACATGTATCAGGAGGAGGATAGGAGCGGGTGAGACTGGAGATGGAACATAGCACACCGCAGGCAGGGGAGCAGGATCCGATGGGCTGATACACGCTCACAAACATACTGATAGATGGAACACAGTGGAGATGGTAAACACCAGAGAAAACAGAGATAAAGATACACAACACAATCCAAGGCAGAAGCATAAGGACAACACAATCAGAATGCAGGAAACCAGATGCTATAGCTGACTATGAGGTATCCAGGGCTCAGGCTATTCAAAGTCCTCTCCAATCAGCTGTAGAATTCAGGCAGACCTAATTGATTAACTAACAGCTGAGGGAAACCAGGCACATAGCAGCATGTGTTACAGTCGGCCAGAGGGATTCTCACCAGGGGCCCGGAGTCTATGTCAGACACCAGGTGTTCACTAGAGCCTCTAGTGGTGAGGATAGTCTGGGCTGCTGGGCTGACAGGTCGTGCCCCTGGTGATCGTCCCAAAGGGGAACTGCAGCGTGGCTTAGGCTGACTGGAACCCAAGTACTCACAAGTACACTCGCATACAAGATAACACTTAGACAAGATAACTGTGCTCTCAAAAACAGTAAGGTTTATTACAAATAATGCTGGTACCCTTGTAAACAGTACAGTAGTAATGCAAAGTATATAAACACAGATTGCTGGGTGGAAATGGGAACCCACTAGCAGGGGAACCATGAGGAGTATAATGCTAGCCCTAGCTGTACTCGGGCTACCTCCTATACTCAGCAACAGGCTTCTGAGCAACTGCACTACAAGTCCCAGAGGAACAACAAGAAAGTACTGAGGTGTTACACGTACTAGCAGGGGAGACAGATGACAAGTCTACCTGACACTGCAAGCTGGAATAACAGTGGAGCAACTGCTCTAACAGAGGTGGTAATACCACTAGGTGAGACAGATGGTAAGTCTACCTAAAACACACTGCAGGCTGGAATAACAGTGGAGCTACGCTCTAACAATACACACTGACGAAAACAAGCCAGTGGCAGACACACACAGCGAACACACTGGAGATAATACTACACAGCGGTAATACAAGCTGGTGACACACAGCAACACACACACTGGAGATAGAACTACACAGCGGAACAAGAGCTGGTGGCAAAACTCACTGCACGATGGCAAAAGCAGGAGAAACAAACACACGTGGCAGATAACAACACACGCCTGGCAGGCCGAGGCAATGTGAGATCTTAAACACACGCACTCACTCTTCCGGAGATGAAAGGAGACCGGGGCCTGTCCAGGACTGAGGCCGCCCGCGGGAGTAGTAAACTACCCACGCCGCGCACCTCACCACACAGGGGGGTCAGACAAACACACAGGCAAGAGGATAACAGGAAAGCAAGGGGGTAACACCAGGAACAAGGGTAACGGAGAATGCAAAAACAAACCAAGCAGCAGAAAGTCAGTGAGCAAGATTCAAGAACCAGACGCTATAACCGACAACTCGTAGCACACAGCAGAGGCTATTTAAAGGGCCCTCCTCCAATCAGCCCGGAGAGACTGACACACCTCTAGTGCTAATGCCTGACAGCTGGGGAAGGTGAAACCTAGCAACACAGCCTGCTACACACTACAAAGTAAACAGAGTGTAACAGCATGTGAAGCTCCCTGTCTTGGTTCTAAGTTCCTCCCCTATAGCATGTAACAATATATATAAAAAAAAGTAAATAAATCTGCCAGGTCTTCAAACGCGTCGCTAACAGAGATCCTTCGCTGACTACTGGTATGTTTGTCACCTCTTCTCAATTGAAGATCTACAGCTACCCAGGACAGCTGCTTGTTTAGCAGGGAAGTACTTTCTCCTACCAGGGACTGTAGTCCCTTCCTTTGTTTCTATTCAGTTCTATTAGACGTACCTCCTGATTTTCTTGGAACCTTCTTTTAAGATCATTGATTTATGTATTGATTCATGAGTTATTTTAATTTTATATTACAGATGTTTTGTTTGTTATATTAAAGTGTGTTAATTGTATACTAATTTCCATTTCTAATTGAGATGCTTGGGGAGTATTCGACTCCTGTTGGGAAGTTGGATTCTATTTACAATCAATTATTGGACTTATTTTTATGGATTTATGGATTATTTGGACTGAACATTAAGAACACCTTTTTTTTATTCTAATAATAACAATTATTATTATTAATTGTTTTCTATATCAAATTAACAGGATTTCATTACTGATAGGACCATTATTGAGGTTTTCTTTTTTCTAGAAGTTTATTTTTTTTTATTGCCATCTGGATTTTCTTGGTCTTTTAGATTAATTTATTTTCTGTGTTATTGCATTTTAATCATCCATTTATACGGATATTATTTAAATATTAGATATTTCCCTCTCCATGTGTCAACTTGCATGGAAACAAATTTCCTTTGACATTAGCTTGGGTATCAATATTTACCTTTCTCCCTGGATCCCTATACTATTAATTGTGGAGTTTCATTTCTATCTGTATTTAAAATGTTTTTATATGTGGTGGTATGCTTTAATTTATAGTATCATTCATTATAGTGATATTTCCATGTTATGGTTTCTGTATTTGTTTTTTTCCGACTCAACACTTCTCTTCTTGCCACACTATTATGTATTCTGAATTATTATCTCTTATTCCATAATGGTTTCTCTTACCAAATATTTTGAAAGTGTATAGGATGGTGCAACACCTGGCACAGCTGCCTGCTTCTTCCTCTAGGGAGCGCCACTGTGCTTCCCCAAAATTTCCAGATATACTAATGTGTTGAGTAAGAGAGGGTGCTATCTCCCCCTAATGAAATTATTACAAAATGTGCTATTATATGATCCTCAACATCAAAGCAGTGCAATAGTAAAGTAAAACACAGTTTAGAAGGCGCAGTACATTATAATTGCTGCCCGCTATTTATACTTACACTCGTGCCACTTTGTGTGTATCAAATAGAAAATAAAAAGATATGGGTGTATAAAGTAAGCGCAAAGGTAAAAGTGAACTAAATGGTGAATAAATTCAAAAAGTGTATCAAAACAAAAATATAACCAGTAAAGATTAAGCTACCTGTTACTTACCCCCACTACCTTGAGAAAGACCTTGTGTCGAAACGCGTTGGTAGGTGCCTTTTTGTCAGGTGGCGGGGAACTTCAGGCTGTCTGTGAGTACAGCCAGCATGTCTTCCCTGGGATTTACCATCATATATACGTCTGTGGCTCCCCCCTCCCTCCTGAGGGGTTCATATTCTCTTTATTGTATTTTATTATATTTATTGTAAATGTTCTGTTATTTATTCATATGTCTATTTTTTTTATATATAATGTTTTATGTGGCTAATAAAATGTGTTAAAGTTTTTACACATTGTTTTTTATATTTTTTCACATATTGCACTGTGTAATATTTTACACGGATAAAATCTGAGAGTGGTTTTGAATAAGAAGCACAGCTGTATTTTGTTCTGAGAGTTCCACGTGCATCTAGTCTAATAGTCTCTTTTCCTGTCATACCCCTGAGAAGGATACGGTCAGTCAAGATTGTGGGGCTATTGACACTAAAACTCTTGTTGTTGGACAGAGGAAATGTGAGCTTAATCTCTACTGGTTTAGATGTTTTCATACAAGGGCTAAAAGTGCCCATCACAAAGAATAAACTGATTTTATACTGCAGATCCACTGATTTTCAGAAATAAGTTAGTAATTGCAGCAAGAATCTTGATTGTGAATTGATACTCTGTACTTTATGTGGATCTCAAATCCAACTCATCCCACCATTTGCATACATAGGAGAGAGAGAGAGATATTTGACAGTTAGTTACCGCTAACAGCCGGACGTTACACAGATGCAACAATTGCACCGCGAACTGCAAGCGGTAACTAACTGTCAAATATCTATCTCTCTCTCTCCTATGTATGCAAATGGTGGAATGAGTTGGATTTGAGATCCACATAAGTACAGAGGGCCCGATTCAATTGCCGGCAATATTTTAAAAAAGATTGCGTTGGAAAAAATACGACACCTTCGCCGGCAATTGAACGGTAAAAATTCGGTGCTTCGATTATGTTTTTACCGCTGCGCTAAAACAGCAACCAGCGGAAAAAATTTAACAGAGAAAAAAAAACCCTCTGAACGTTGCAAATCACCTCCTGCTAGCAGGAAGTACCCGGCGCTATTGACAGGTTATTAGCCAGTCTAAAATCACCTCCTGCTAGCATGAAGTACCCGGCGCTAATGACAGGTTATTGGCCAGTGTCTGAAATAACGTTCTCACGATATTTCAGACTGGCTAATAACCTGTCATTAGCGCCGGGTACTTCCTGCTAGCAGGAGGTGATTTGCCACGTTCAGAGAAGGTTTTTTTTTTTACCTAGGCACCTGCACAGCGGTCCCTGGCTGGCATCCATGGGCATTCTGATGCTTGTAGTTCTACAAGCATCAGCATGCCCTGTTGGGGCACAAGATAGGGCAGCATTAAAAATCCACACCTCTCATAGGGGCGGATTTTTAATTAACTATATCGTTAAAAAAACGACGTATTGAAAAAATAATTGAATAGTAAAAAAAAAAAATATCGGCCATAATTTTAAAACAATAGCGTTAAAAATACGCCAGCGAACGATTTTTATCTAATTGAATCGGGCCCAGAGTATCAATTCACAATCAAGATTCTTGCTGCAATTACTAACTTATTTATGAAAATCAGTGGATCTTTGACCACACATCAGGAGTCTCTTATTGAATTCCCAGACCTGTATGCCGCTCACAAGTACTGCATATGATTAAGGATAATTTTATTTTAAATTTAATATTGTATAGAGATTAATTATTATATTGAATAGAGGTAATTTTGGTATTTTTTATCACATACACACAGCGCTTTTTCCCTTTTTTTATATATTGTCTTTATTGTTCCTTTTCTGAGGTTGGGATCCTCTTTAAAATAGGGACCGGTGCAGTGTGGTAGGTGCTTTTAAAGTGATATACCCCTATCTGCTATTGTGATTTTATAAGGCATATACTACCAATTCATTAAATAGCTCCAGATTCATAAACGCTCCTTAAGTCCTTTTGATTAACATTTCTGTTTTCAAATAAATATCGGTGAGAAGCAGTAAAGAGTGCTATATTATACAGTGACTGTGACAGCGCAATGTAATAATAGGATATATCGTGTGATGTCTTATCTATAACTGTCATGTTATACACCCCCCTGTTTGGGGGACAGATCCTATATCTGGGACTGATCAGGGATTGTCCTATATGATACCCAGTGACTGATATCAGAGTGTAATAATAGGCAATGGGCGATATATATATATTATATAGAGTGTGGACCCCAGTGCTCTGTCTCAGTATAAATAAAGTTTTGTTCAGTCTTGTTTTGATGACATCATTCTGCTCTCTGTGATGTCATCACTCCTCTGTCATCTTCTCCTGACCTCTGTCTCTCTCTCCTCTGTCCTAGATGTGGCTTTGGGGTGTCCTGGGCTTCCTGCTCCTCCTCTCGCCCTCTTTAGGGTGTGTGTTTTGTAGACATCAAGAGTTGAACCTTCTGCAGCGGTTTGAGAAACTGTGCGACGACTATAAGGCCGCGGAGCAAAGTGCTGAGTGCACGCGTCACCCGGGACCCTATAGCTTCAATGCGTACGGCCTGGGTGAGAACGCAGCCTTGTCATGTCAGTCTTACAGCAGTGTCATGACAGGACGCAGCACCGCCACCATCCAGACTGGAACGTCAATCCGATGCCAAACACCATCAAACAGCCAATCACAATGCAGCTACGTTCCCAGATTCCTCCGGCGTTCAGAGCGCACGTTATATATGGTGGAAATGGCGGTAGTGTACGTCCATATTTATGTTTTTAATTAATGTAAAATACATTAAAATTGAGGATGATAAATAATCCAGTCTAAACCAGCGCCAATGTCTGCTCAGTGCGTGGAGACTCAAACATATGCTATGTCATTGGGCGTACGTTCCAGTCTGGATCAGACCCTCCATGTCCACCTCTCCCATTCCCCATCCCTCATCTTCACAACGCCTTCTGCTCTTACAGATGAAGGGTCTCTGCTGTACATCACCAAGAAGACGCACCGCGTGTTCAGAGTATTAGGTAAATACACAATGAGGGGGGCGGGGTCACATCCAACCGCCAACCATAATACACCAGAATCAACGCATTTCACCATCCCCCATAACCCTCCCTTCCATTCAGCTTGATGCTAACCCTCCCCTTCCACAGCCCTAACCCTAACTTCCAGAGAGCCTAACCCTAACATCTCCCCAGCACTAAAAGTCCCTGGAAAGGTTCCTTACCTCTCCTGCGATGGGTGTCCTGAAGGTTTGGCTATGCTTTAGAAAGTGAATGGGTGAGTATGCCGATCTGCACACTCACCCATTCATTAAAAAATATCTAAAATGGCTGCTATTCCACAAAGGGACAGCCAAAACTGAACTTTTGTCTGTCTCTATTTTGGAAAGTCACCTATCGTAGTGGGGAATCCCACCATCTCTTGACACACCCTCATTTTTCTTGTTCACAACCGACTTAAGAAGACCACAGGCAGCATTATCTTCCCATGCGTATGTCTCTTCTTAAGTTGCTAAAGTACGAATGCCCTGACTGTCGCATTTAAATGCCTCCCCCACCCACTTTTCTTAAGTCCCTTCTTAACTTGGCCTGACACACCTCTTCTTTCTTCTATCATAAAGAGCAGACATGAAGTCCCCTCCTAATGAATCCCGGGGCCGATTTCCAATGCGGCCGGAGCTCTGCATATGGCCCTATTCCTAAATCCTACGTAGCTTGTGTAAACAAAGTCATCACGTCTGCACAGATTAATTGTTCTCAAATATACACACCTAAAAAGCAGTGGCTTCTTAATTCTCAATCAGGACCCTAATTAGTGACTTATAATGAACAATATGGCTTCCTCTTCCTATGGAGGTGGTACCAGTGTTACCTGAGGGTGGAGAGATCTCCTGCACTGACGCCTAATATGCCCCACACATTATATGACCCCCATAGACAAGAGACCACAGGCAGCAGGTAGAGGTGACATCTCTGCATAAGAATCTGGGAATACCCAGGGCTATAAAGACTGAGGGTGTCATATATATAT
>WWET01005746.1:28706-41122 GCA_011038615.1 Limnodynastes dumerilii
TACTGGATTTTGACTCTTAACACACTGTCTCCAGTGGGGCTTAATGAGGGATTTGACCTCACTCCCTTTTTGTAATTCCCTTTTTGTAACTTTTTTAATAGATGTGTAGTATTATTGCTATTATGGTTTAGATTTATATATATCCTTTGGGTTATATGAATTTATGCAATTTTTGCACTAATGTGCACCACTTATTTCAAAGTCTTGATACATGTTACTATTTAGCTTTGAGAATCATTGTGACTGTATTCTTTTAAGCTCTATAGCTGCCTTACAGACAGTTTTTTTCTTGAGCATAACATGAACAATGAGGGTGTATGAAACCCTTTCTTTAGTATGACAAGATAAATATGTATAGTGGTTGATCAAATTTGTCACCTTCTGGATGTGAATTATGGTCCCTTTTGTATTACAACTGTGTCTGAATACTAATATTCTGTTCCCTTTCTTTTTAGAATTAATGCCTATTCATGCCAACTTCATCTATATAAAATTCCTGTTTATGAATTAGATTGAGTAATTTTAATCAGTAGAGTTAGTATTCAAAAATTATTATTATTTTTTAAATGTAAAATGTATTATTACTAGCTTAAATGCGTGGGTACATAATGAGCTGTTTAGGATTGTTTGTTGCCTTGTTTTTTAGCTAAACTCTTTTTATTTTTGAAAAAATTTTGTTGTAAATTGTTTGTAAAAAGTTGTTACTATTGTTGTTAAGCTGTAATTGCTGCACTGTCTCTTTAAGATGTGTTCTGTTCAGAGCAGTGCACCGACAAACAACAAAATACTTTTTGTATCTTGTAAATTACCAGCAAAGATTTGATGTTTTATAAATTTGCAATTGATGTTTGTAAATCATAGTATGAGATTTTTTTAGCGTTCCGAATGTCTAAAAAGTTAAGTTCTGAGTTCACACCTGAGTTCCCAATTAAGCCCGTGGAGCAGTATAAATAAGACCATCAGGCTATTGGGCAATCACCTCCTGACGAAGTCCCACCTGGGGATGAAACGCGTAGAGGCACTCAGTCCTGTGTTCAGCATCGCATCGGCTCCAGCCGCAGTCTCTTCTCTACAAAGATCCTGAGCGTGAGATACACCTTGTGCTTTGCTGACCGCTACAATATTTGTTATGTGTTAATCCTACTCTCGGTCTGGAGAGACCTTTTTGGTACGAGCACTGAGAGGGGAATATTTTATTGTCCTGATTAAAAGTATTTTATTGCGCTATGGAGTGCTTGTATATATATATATATATATATATATATATATATATAGTACAAGAAATAAGTGATCAACTTACCCGACCTGTGTTCCCCCAATCCACTCCATGGCGGTGAGGGACACAGAATACAAAACCAGAAATGGCATTGCCCAACTTCCAGTTTCTTGTGCGTCCCATTACTATGGAGATGGATGGGTGTCAAAATCACAAATAATAATACAGGGCCGTATTCAGAGATCCGTTTTCCAGGGGAGTTGCATGTATACTTTTAGGATCTGATCAACTGCGCATGCGTAGTAACTTTATTTATGTAGTTTACATTGACTATACGCATGTAAGTGCCTAACGGACGTACATGTGAATCGCACTTGGGGGCATACATACGGAAATCAGACGTATGGGAAAATTTACATAAAAGTGGGTGGGGGGGCATTTAAATGAACACACGGACGGAGCGCATATATGCACGTAAGTACACAAGTAAAGAACAGAGTGGTCTAGGGACTTGTAAGCCCACGACCGCATGTCCGGGAGAGGCGAGTGTCGGGGTTGTTGGTGGGTGTTTCCTTGCTCCGGCCGTGCGTATAATTGTGCATACATAAAAAAAACGGATCTCTGAATACGGCCCATAGTCTGTGATATGCAAAAAGGCCAAGAAGCACAATGTTCCCAAAAATATGTTACATATTTATATAAATTTTGTAAAAACCTCATTTTTTCTCATTATGATATAACTAAACAATGTGCATTTTAACAACCATTAAATTTTACCTTTACATTAAATTTTAAATTAACTGAGCTGAGTAATAAAGCTTTTATTTTGTCTATTAACATTTTTATCTTTTCATAAGTTCATTAAAACCTTTCAGGGCTAAAATATATTGTTTGCAAAACCTGAGAAAAACATTTATAAAAATCAGATATTTTTTTGTGCCTAAAGTATAAAACATAATTAGAATATAAAAGTAAATGTGTAAAATGTAATTAGAATATACAAAGCAAAGGAGAGTGAATTGAATAACTTGCATGTGACATATGAAATGGCAACAAAAGTCTTAGAGATTCACCTACAGGAGGTGCCTTAAAGCATTGTCTAGGTAACTTAATGAAGTGAGTTATAATAAGTGCTATTTTTGTAAGAAAAAAGGTGCAGGAACTCACATCAACTCACGCACGACCACATGACCAATCACAAGCCGAGCAGCGCCACAAGCCGAGCAGTGCCATCATTACCAGCGTAGACGAAGCACGCATGCATCGGACTCGACACACAAGCAGCCCACATGTACCGTATTAATGATTTTACCACCAAAACTTTTAAAACTTAGAAAATCCATCAAAAAAAGGTGCCGGGACTCTGTTTCGGTGTATTCTATGACAAAAAAAGCGCTGGTTATAATGATGTGAAGTAACCCTTTTACATATATGTGTGGGTGTTGACACATAGGGGCTGATTCAGAGTTTCAGATTAAGAGCAAAACAGATGGAAATGTATTCCTGAGTATAATCATGTCCAAATGGTGCAAAGAGAATTAGTTGAGAGACGATATTTCCTAAGCCAAATCCAAACTACTGCATAAAATGAATGCTGCTTAGTATTTACGCGCCATAAGCAAAGCCTAATTATTTATTATTATTTTCCTGCATGACAAAAATGTACTTTATTTGCAATTTGTCATCCACACAGAAGTCTGTACAACAGTCATCACTGTGTAATTTAAATGCTTCACCCCACCCACCTTGTGGTGGCTTGGTGGGCGTAGGGGATGGCTCGTCCTGTTGTTATGGTCTCCTAGCATAAGGAATTGCATTCCATCCGCTAGGAGAATAATATCATAACATCTGGAGCATTTGCACAGATGTTACAATTAGGCTTACTTACACAAGAGGCTTGCTTAAGTAGCCTAACGTACGGGCACATGGATCTGGCCCATTAATATTATTATTATCATTAATCATGGGGGAAAACTACTGTATATCATTTTTAATACTGGGTACAACTTCTGTGGGTCATTAATGTGGAAATCGAAACAGTAATTAGTTACATACATAAAATGACATCAATAATCTATAACTAAAACCCATTTGCAGCTTTATCAGTGTTAGCATTATATACAGTAGTTTCCACATTATTAAAAATGACATACAACAGTTTTACATATTACTAATACAAACTATCATTATTTAGAATGAAGAACCTACTGTATGTCATTTTTTCAAATCTTTATTTTATGACTGTGTCATTTGTAATACTGCTAAAACTACTGTGTGTCATTAAATCATCCACAGTAGTTTTCCCAAGTATTAAAACGAAATACAGCAGTGCATCCTTTAAATGGTATAACTAACCTTTATCTTTCTTTGCAGGCAGACCCTCCATGCTAAATCTACAGTTTCTGACAGGCACAAAATCTGTCTTGTGAAACTGATGACATCATCAATGTCATGAGAGCTTGTACTCTGCAGCGCCAGCAGCACACAGCCATAGGATTAGAATGATCCTATGCAGCTGGCTATAGCTGCTGTAAATAAATAAATAAATTGGAGTCTGTGGCTCTACTACCAGCCTGAGACACTGTTATAGGCAGAAACTCCCTGATAGCAGCGCTGCAGGATTTTGATAAGATAACTGAATCATAGGGGTTATTATACAATGTATAATGACTTGTGTATAGTAGTTAAAATAGCTGGCAGTTCAGATCTTCTCTGTTGGTGACAGAATAGCTGCTCCTCTTCTGTCCTACTGCCTTTGCCTTACTCAGTGCCTTGGATGATTTTTACTGGAATTATTCATGGCATTGCCTGCTGCTGCAACAACTTACATCCAGCAGCGGTTGATGCTTTCATTCTTTATATCCTGTTTCTGTATCCTGGTTGCATCTACTAGCAAGTTATCAGCTTTCTTTGCAGCTACTCATTTGTTGCTGAACAGTGCTGATCTATTTAAACATGATTCTGGCAGCCTTTTAGTGCCAGAGAACAGGCTCACTTCTGAATCTGATTTCTGTTTAATCCATGTGGATTCCACAGTATTCCTTGTACTGTCAGCAACTCCTGGTGGATTCTCTATTATTCCTTGTGCTTCCAGCTATTCTCTTTGAGCTCTCCATTGGTCCCTGTGTATTTAGTATTCTGGCACGTCTGCAATGCTCCCTGTACTTTCGGAATTCTGGTTCAAATCTCTATTGCTCCATGTGCTTTCAGCATTCTGGCTCGGATCTCCATTGCTCCTGTGTATTACCATATCCCTGTGCATAATCCATTGTTCCTGTGTGTTACCTGCTCCCTGTAGATACTGCATTACTTCTGTGAGTTACCAAAACCCTGTGCATATTTCACTGTTCCTATGAGTTTACAACTAAACCCGGGGCATATTCCACTGCCCTTATAAGATTCCAGGTAACCCTGTGAATCTGCAGGGTATCATCTCCTCCTTGTGCTACTCTGTTGCTCCTGATAACTCTTGTCTGACATCTATAGATGTCTGATGTCAGTGTCTTCGGTGCAGGGTACACCAAGGGCTATCACCAGGAACCACAACCTACTGTTGGTTTGCAGCTAAGTCCACCATCTGGATACCAGACCCTCAGTTACCCTCTGCACTCTGGTTAAAAGTCATATCATCCCCGGCAGAGCTTGGTTTGAATTGCAAAACTTAACATTTGATTTTATTTAAAGGTTCCTTAACATTCTGTGCTTGAATTTCCTTACCTTGCCTAAACTGTTCTAAATACAGTTTTCTTTCTCTTATTTCAGCTCATTTCCTAACAGTAGCTAAAATAATTCACTGTGTAAAGTCTTTAGAAAATATTTTATTTAGACACAAGAACAAATAAATGACTTTCTTTACTGTAAGTATATAATAAAGATATAGACACTGATTATTTATTGTCTTTCTCATGTCTTCCAATGCTTACCATGTTCATGCTTTATATATCTATATACTTGTGATTCATTGGCCCAGATCCAGAACAACGCTTGTGAGCGAATTTACGTGTGGCGGAGACATAAAATCGCCTTTAAGTAAGTACTGCGCATGCGCACCATAGAAAATATGCTTAAAATACGTAGCGTAAATGTGAACGTAATGGCCATTCACGTATGTGTCACGTAAATCCTTACGTGTGGGCGTGCCAATTTTACGTTTGGCCAAAATACGTCTGAAATACGTTATGTAGGCGGGGGTTTGTATTTAAAGTGTACAGTATGGGCGTGCTTAGCTGCGTAAATACGTGTTGCCCATACGTACGTGACCGGATCACATCGGTTACGTTGGCATAAGTTAAGGTAGGGTTTGGAAAGCGTATCTTGACAAAATACATACGTTCAAGGGGTGTGCCAAGGGGAGTGTATAGAAGGTACACACACGAAAATACACTACGCGTATAAACGTGCAGCAAACGTAGTTCTGGATCTACCCCCTTGTGTTTATTTTTTGTTAAAGTGTTAAAAAGAGTAAACAAAAGAGAAAAAGAAAGAATGAATGTTCTCTAAAGTGAGTGAACTATAAGGCAATAATTTACCATGTAATATCAATGTAATAAAGTGATCCATGTTGGACAGTATAGGCCTGATCCAGACCTACACCTGCTTGCGTTTTTATGCTCGGCGTAGTCGTAAAATCGCTGTTTTCCATGTTCTGCGCATACGCGAGGAAGATGTTACAACCAGAAACTCTGAATGTACTTACTAGCACACGATCACAAGCGTTATTACGGATGAAGGGGCGTTCTAGACATACGACACCCGTAATTACGCTTCAGAGGCCGGGTGAGCCATGTAAATCGGACAGGATGGGCGTGCTAAGCATCGTAACCATGCATGGAGGCTATGGATGCCCGTGGTTACGCTCAGAAAAATGAGGTTAGGGTTTGGTAGGCATAAGACGGCATAAATATGGACGACCAAGGGGAGTGCCTAGAGAAGTGCTTCGTAGGTGCGTTGGTGTAAATACACAATGGCGTATTATTGGCATAGGTCAGGATCAGGCCCTATGTCACAAAATCTATGTGATGCAGTAATACCACAAGTTCACTAAAATTGGGATTATTTATTCAGCAAACAATTCATTTACAATTATGTTGTAGTTCAGGGGAAAACCAGAGCACCCAAATAAACACATACAAAGTATATCATTCCAACATAATAATTCCCTGCTCAAGGGTACCACGGACAGTACTGGATTTCCCACTGGAAACCCATACATAATTAACTCTGACTTTCTTACTCATTTCCTGAATCTCTGATGAACAATGTCCTGTAAATTTTGTGCAAACAATATATTATATGTATATATTGCCAACTTTTATCACACCCTTTAACCATATTTAGCCAAGGTCACCAAGGGACATATTTATTAAAGGTTAATAACTTACAAATCTAAAATCACTAATAATAGGACAGTTAACATTGAAACATTCATTTTTATATTTTATCTGAGATATGTATTTATTTCTATTGAGACAGCTGTTTCATAAATCCTGATGCATAATGTTTTATGAGCATTCATTTGTATCTTAGATTGAGGTTATCATTACATTCCTACATACTGCCTATGATAACTGGCACTATAAGGGTTGGCAATATGCAATATTGTGGGGGGCCTCAACTGAAGCACCCCACCAGAATGCCACATATATTAAATAATATGCTCCTCAGAAATATACCATGACTTGTATTGTAGTTTCTGGTGATGGTTATAAATGTTTATTTACATTTTAGGGAATCAACAAAAATGACCACTGTACAAACATTTTATAGACTGCCATACCTCAAGCCCCTGACACGGGGTATTATTATTACCAGTTAAATATAAGTAAATTAGCAAGAAAAGGGGGTGTGGAAATACTATCAGCGCCAATAGTTATTCTCAGTGGGAAGTACCAGTAAATAAGTTAAAATACCAGTAAAATACCAATAAATAAAATAAATAGTAAATGATCCGATGAAGATGTTTTATAACTGAAGATCAGAAGCTTGTAGTGCTGCCCTTCCCCCAATAGGGGGCACAAAACGGGAGACAAAAATATAAAACAAGACAATTTATTAGAATGATCAACAAAAAATAAAACTTCTAAAGGTTGGAACAAAGGTTCATACCAGGGAGGTGTAAACAGCAAGAGCTGTAGTGGGACTGCTTCCTGATGTTCTAAAGAAAAGGGTACCGCGAGGATCAGTGTCCACTGCTCTGGTGACCTGGTATGGATCCTGTGTTCGTCTTTGCCGCCGACTGATGCGTTTCAAACCCGACTGGGTTCTTTTTCAAAGTCCGTGCGGCATATCCTGAGGTCCGTGGTTAAGTACTTCCTGCTTGTCGGTGATTGGTTCAATGAAGATGAAGGGATGGTCTCCATCCGTAAATAATGTCAAAGTATTTTATTAACAGTTTCAGTATGTGAAATGTTTTAGAATGGAATCAAACTATATTACTTATTGTTATAGATGTTTTATCCATTTCTGTTTTGTATACATACAACCTCATTTCACATACCCACTTGCGTTGCATGATGCTTTGCATGCAACTACAGTAGAAGTCTGGATCTGATTCATAGTGTTCAAACATACTATTGCAAGATCATTCTCTGGGTGCAACTGTAGCCCAAGAGGGGTATGTCTTACTTACTCAATGTATATGTGACAACCCTTTCACCTGAGTCGTATTTTTCATACTTTTTTACTAAAGAATAATACTATAGGACTCTTCATTGATTAATGTCTGTTAAAATGTCCTATAGATTTATCTAGATACTGACCAATCAGAGTCAAGTGATGCAGTCTCCTTAATTTGAAAAACAAATTAATATATTCAATACTGCTTTAATTCTCAAAAATAGATAACTTTATTTACCAGACTGTAAACTACTAAGGATTTGAAACATATTAAAAATATTTGTTTATAATTTTTATGTGTGTTTGTGTGTGTGTGTGTGTATTTCGCCTTGATTATTAGTCTTTCAGTTGAGGTTGCTAAGAAAGGCTGGGGGGAGATGACTAAAATCATCAACGCCACCTTAAAGGTCAAAGTGCGTACTCATTTACCCACACAAAGACACATTGTCTCAGAGTGACTTGAATATAGGGTGTTCAGCAAGTCAGACATCCAGACTGTACCTATTGCCCTTGGATCTCCTCTAAGTGTGACTGCAAAAGTGTTAATGATGGAAAGGTGCCATAAGCAAACACACTGATTTCCATGGCAAGGCTAATGTACCGTGGATGCATGTGTGTGTTTTTTTTTAATCAGTAGCTGAATATTTTACTTGTAGCATTTGTACATTTCAACAAACAGCTCCACAGTTTTTACTTCTCACTTCTGAAAGTATGGCTTTGCTCATATAGAAAATAAAATAGCTTTATTTTAATTGAAATTGAAATATAACATGAAATCAGCACTCATCTACTGGCAAATGTTTTCCACATAAAGTGTGAAAGAGGATTATAGACTAAATATTTAAAGACATAATTGTTTTTTTTTTAATTAGAGAGAAACAGTCAATTGTTGTCTGTGGAGAACTAATTTAAATAAGACACCGCAAGTATGGATTTATTTTTACTTTATTTAGAAGTGTTTATAGCAATAACATGTTGTTTTTATTAGAGCTTGTTTGCGTTTTATGTGTAGAAAAACATAATTCCAGAGTCTGAATTTGAACATAAAATTTATATTTTTATTATATACAATTAGTATTCATGAGAGCAAGAGCGCAATACCTTCACAAATTCCACTCAGCTGAAGTAAGATGTCAAATTGTATATTTGTTTTGCACACTTTCTGAAACTAGTTTCACCCCAAAAAGTATAAAATATAACTAACAAGTACTTTATTATTCTTGTGTATTGTTTGTTGTTCTGTACCTGAAATAAATTTAAATATTACATTATTAAGAGTTGTTATTACAGTGCAACGATAATATAAAATGTATTAGAATATAAATGGTTCATTCATACTTCTACAAGATTCTGTGATTTTGTTTTATTGCAACCTTTTATGAAACCTTTTTTAAGAACTGATAGTGCTTCTTTTGCACAATAGTGTTTATTACTATTGTTCCCTACCCTTTTTGTCTGTGCTGTATTTTGCTGTATTTTGTATGGCGCTGCGGACACCTTGTGGTGCCTTATAAATAAATGATAATAATAATAATAATAATTACATAATCTGCATTGCCTGCCTCTAATAATTTGGTTTCCACCATAAGACCACATCCTTATTATTCCTAGAATTTTTCCCTTGTTTACCTATTTTTTGCATATATTTTCTATTCTTTTAGAATTGTACAGTACTTTATATTGGTAAAGCACGTTTCATGCTTTTTTAATTGACCTACATGAATGAAAAAATACTAAAAGGATAAAACTGTACAATGATAGATTAAAGATATCTAACATTAATGTATAGGAATATGTCCAAAACTTGCTTCATATTTAGTTGACTAATGAAGTCCTTGGTGATATATTTTCTAATGTGTGCTTTATTCTTCCTGAATATTGTCATGGTTATGAAAGATTCAAATTGTATGTATAAGAGAAGTTTGTATTCATATTATTATTTTTTTATTTCAAAAAACTTCAGGCATTTAAAAAATGGAAAATAAATCACATTTGTACTGCTAATTCATAGGTTATTGCAAAATTCAACAGTAAGAAAAGACCAAAAATATCCTTAATAACATTAAAGGTGCATTAAAGGTGCAGTTGCACATTCGCCTAATTTTTGGGCGGATGCGTAGTGGATTTTAGCAACAATGCATGCGCGAGCATAAAAAGTTGGACACAATGTACGCGCAAGTATTCGCATGTGATACCTTGCGAATTCGCATTTCTTGACGATTGAAAGGGGCATTTTTGATATGTAAATAGTACTTGGGGCATTACAAACATGATCCGCGCGCATCTGCGTCCGTACTTGCCATTGTTTATGTCTTTTTATTTGAACCTACCCTTACCACAGCACAAGTGTAACTTAGGCAAATGTGTATGAATAGTAGTGTGAATAAAAGCCTAATATTTATAATGTAATTTTTTGTTGATTTTTGTAAAATATCAGGTAAGTATGTGCACTCTAACATTTCTAATAGCTCTAAGGGGTATATTTTATTTAAAATTTATACATTTACACAATGTTGTACATTAAAAAAATACCATTATAAAAATATATATATAGAAACAACACAGAATGTAGTCAGCGCTAATAAGACACACCTAGGACAAGAATGATTATGCCCCAGCTGCTACTTAGAGGGGACCAACCCTCTTGGAAAAACTAAAGTAAAAAGAAAAGAAAGAGCGCTTGGGGATAATCATATAAAAAACAATTTAATAAATTAAAATTAAAATACACACATACAATTGCAATTTTGCCGGATATGCATTTACAAAACCAGTAAAAAAGATCCGTATAACATAAATATCCTGTATATTCGAATCAAATCTGCACTTCACTCATAGAATAATAATTTAAAACTGAGTCAGTTTGTTTGTAGAGATAGTATGTTCACAAACAATGGGATAGTTATGCCTTTTTAACTCTTTATGGTAATCAGCAGGACACTTGAACTTGTACTTGGCTTTCAAATGTGGAGCACTCTATTGTCCATACCGACAGCCAATCAACCAGCACTCTGCGGTATATTGTGGCTAACAGTCAAATTAGCTTGTGAGCAAGATGTAAAGCCGTGTTACTCACATTTATCTTTCTCTGCCGTATGCTGCACCTCTGTGGGCTGTATGTTTTTGCTGTCGGGTCGACAGCAAAACCCTGACTGGGAGAAACGCGTTAGAGCTCCTGTATATCTCTCTTTTTTTAACTATCATCTGCACCTACCACAGCTATCTATAACCAAGACGGATACCAGCATTTGATGCACACTATAATGAGCGGACACCTTTTGTATTCTGCATAAATATTTACAGCGCAAATAACACCAGCGCCATCAAGCTGCCGACCAATGACGGGATAACAACCTGTGGACACAAATCACCCGGATCAAAGAGGTCGGAGTGAACCAGTGAGTCCCGCTGACGAGCGGGACTCATCGACCCGACAGCAAAAACATACAGCCCACAGAGGTGCAGCATACGGCAGAGAAAGATAAATGTGAGTAACACGGCTTTACATCTTGCTCACAAGCTAATTTGACTGTTAGCCACAATATACCGCAGAGTGCTGGTTGATTGGCTGTCGGTATGGACAATAGAGTGCTCCACATTTGAAAGCCAAGTACAAGTTCAAGTGTCCTGCTGATTACCATAAAGAGTTAAAAAGGCATAACTATCCCATTGTTTGTGAACATACTATCTCTACAAACAAACTGACTCAGTTTTAAATTATTATTCTATGAGTGAAGTGCAGATTTGATTCGAATATACAGGATATTTATGTTATACGGATCTTTTTTACTGGTTTTGTAAATGTATATCCGGCAAAATTGCAATTGTATTTGTGTATTTTAATTTTAATTTATTAAATTGTTTTTTATATGATTATCCCCAAGCGCTCTTTCTTTTCTTTTTACTTTAGTTTTTTAAGAGGGTTGGTCCCCTCTAAGTAGCAGCTGGGGTATAATCATTCTTGTCCTAGGTGTGTCTTATTAGCGCTGACTACATTCTGTGTTGTTTCTATATATATATGTTGAATGTCTAAATTAACCTTAGTAAACACTGAATATGTGGATAAGAAGAATTTTCCCACCCTTGTGTTATTTGCTATTTCAAGGCACATCACATAGAATAGAATTGGCCCCTGACCCTCTATGTTACTAAAAAACATTATTGGGTACTGTCTTAAACACCAATGTAAAATAATGTTTATGGCAGAAATAATTTCAGGTTCTATTTTTGCAATCAGTCCTCAGTATAAACACATGGCTACCACCGTATATGCAGTATAACTACTCTATTATGTTTTCCGTGTTCAATAACTAACAAGGCAACAAACCTCATTAACTATAGCGTAACCTATAACTGCTTGGATATTAAAATAGTTTCCAACATAGTGATATTAAACAGAGATTTCCATAAAGCCTTTAAAAGTCTGCCCTCTACAATTGCATTTCCCAAGACTGTACTTTTGTACTTTAAATGAGGTCTTGAAAAATCTACAATTACACATCTGGTATAATTCTGAATTTATCATCCAGATTTACTCCAGCATATCGAGCCACAAGCGAACACTTTAGTTGTTTGCCATATGTTC
>WWET01005746.1:50169-64734 GCA_011038615.1 Limnodynastes dumerilii
CCCTACAGGCACATGCTGAGAAGTGAACCCTTTGAAAATGAGGCCCAACAGATCTCTGATCTGGTTACATTTTTTCCTGTTAAAGCACTGCAATCCTGTTTGAACCACAACATTCCCCTTAGGGATACGTTTTGAGACACAAGAACTTAAGTGGAAGTGTTAGGCCACTGGCTAATGAGTGCAAGTGAAAAAGAGAGCAGGTGATAAATTTAATTACATCTGGATATGACTTCAAGTTACACATGTATTGACTGATGTCATTTTTCATCAAAATAATGAGATGTTAGTCTCTGTGCTTTAGGAACATGTTGCAGAGATGTGGAGATATGCAATATTAAATTTATTGCACATGTGAAAATATAGCTTCAACAGTGAAACCAGTAATACGTGAAAATTAACAGCTTTCCTGATCTGAACTCTTGTTTCTCATGCTCTTCAGATTTTAGTGGGGTTATTCGTATGTTGTTTGCACCCTAGGGATTAACATCTGTGTAAATGTAATATTGTAACAAGACCATGCTGATGAATTCACGAATTGTTCTCTGTGACATTAGCTGCCACAATTCCTTGGACCAATCTTTGTTGCAGGTGCACTGACCACACACTAATTGGAAGGATTATTTTCATAACTTTCTGTGTAGTCTGCAAGGTCCTCAGAAAAATGCTGAATTGTTTGAAACAGCTGTTTTAAGCTGTGTTTTTATAAATTCCCCAAATTAAACAACCCAATAAGAGGTGTTTTACTGTTTAGTTTAAATAAAGTAAAATGTACAGTATTTACAGTGATATTTTCCTATTTTTTTTCTTCATTCCAGCCCTGAAATGAAACAGCCATTAAATGCATCTGCTTTTTATATCCAAACCTTTCAAACAAATTCCTATGTAGATTAATGAGACAGACAAATTAAACCTTAATTTTTTTTATAAACGTGTTAATTGCAAAAATGACACACTTTCAACAATAGCTTGATTGGGATGATAATTAGGGTTTTGCAGAATAGTAATTATGGGTCTGATTCACACTTGAGAATGCGTTCTTAAATATACGCAACTAGTAGCAAGGCAACTCCTTCCACGCCCCTCGGTTCTCAGGTTCTTAAGAGACTTACGAGTGTCGTAGGGCTCCCTATACTGTAGGTTCGCATTTGTGTGTGTAGGGCGTCTAATTACGAATGTTGCTGCATAACCGCAAGCTCATTTAAATGCCTCCCATTACCCAATCTTCGTATCTACCGAGTTAATTATTCATGGCACGCCCCTTTCAGCGTAAGTTACTACGAACCTAGCGACTTTAGGTTCGTAGTGTTGAGCTACAGCATTTGTGTTCCTAAGTCCAACGTAGATTGAGTATAAAAGTTACTATGCGTGCGCAGTATATCCCTTCCTAAATATACGCACCTATAACCACACAGATTCTTAATTGTGAATCAGGCCCTATGTGAGCTTTTGACAATATACTAGCATTTTTTATTTATCTGTAATATTATATGACTAATGTATATACAATAAGACTGACTAACCCTAAATTAATTAAATAAAATGTGTGTTAAAGATCATTATTTAACAACATCTGCAAACATTTGTGCACTATTGGACTACGACTATAACTGAAATAATTTAGATGTTCGTTTAATGATGTTTATGATGTTTTCTAATACTATAAATAAGTAGATAGTGGCAGTCCCGGTGATGGGGGGGGGGCAGCTGTGACAGGTCCCGAGATGCAGTGGGACCCCAGCAGACACTATTGAGGAGAGATGGGGCCCCCCAAAAATATGAATGTACCGGACCCCAGGATACACTGCTAGGCTAAAATAAGGAAAATAATGAATAGAGCTCGCCCTACGGTTACATTGAATGTTCACACTCAGATATCTCTATGGGTAAAATAAAAATAGGATGCAAAATTTAAGAAAAAACGGACAGTCGATATTAAGATAATAACATCAACTAATATTACGAGGCAATTGTTACTAAGGGTTGCAATGTTGAGAGGTATATGCATAACTCAACACAATAAGGTGGTAGCTGTACTAAATGCTGCTCCTTCCAATAGAAACAGTTTTGCTTATTGGAAATAGTGTTTCCACATTAGAGTGCATAGAGATTGTGCATTTCTGTGGAGTTCCTGGGTTAGTGTGTGGCCCATGAATTTTTTTATATATATATCCTTACATTTTCTACACATTTTTACAAATCCTCTGAGTAGACTGCGGTTGGGTTTTAGCCCATTCTCACAGTAGGACTATTTCTGCGTTGTCCAGGTGTATTTAATATAGGAAACTGTACTTTTACACAAAAAACAATGTCATAAAATGATTAAATACACTGTACACTTACAAATGTTTCTTTTTAAACAAATACAAAACTGTATTTCCATATTGTTATGACATTTTTAGGATATAGGGTCGGCTCCAGAACTCCACTGTCACAGCAGCAGGGGTCAGATAGAAGATCATCGAGCGACCAGAGACCACTCCCTTCACATGCCTAAGACTTCTGACAGCAGGAATCATTCTTAATATCTAAGGACTGGATTCACATTTACGTTTTTGATCCATAGGTCTCTGGTCCCCTTCCCTGCCCTGCCTCTGTTTTTAAGTGCTTAATGGCACTTACGAGTGCCATAGGTAACCTTAAGTCACCGTGCGTATTTTCCCTCTTCAATACGCACAGAAAATCCCCAGCCCTCCCTCCCAGCCTAATCTACATCCCTCCCCCAACCCACCTAATTATCCCCAGAGGCTGCCATGGCACGCCTCCTTTCACCTAAAAAAACAATGTGCTTAAGAGCTACATAGATTGCGTAGTCACACTGTGGCAAAAATCGGGCACTTACGCACCTGAAAAGTCTCTTCCTTCAAGTATGAATCAGGGCCTAAATATTAAATATTTATGCGGGCCGGTGCTTAAATAAGGATCATATTTAAGGGCTTGCCCAATCCCTAACTATACGATTTTCATGCCCCCGCCCCACCTCAGCATCGGAGAGGCTTATGTCCTTTGTTATTAAGTTATCAGTGAGTTGGGTTCTTCCAACACACAATGAGGTAGATGCCCAGTGTGGTTTTTTGTTTTTGTGGTGTCGCCAGTAGCCCTAATCCGCAGCTTTCCTTTCTGTTCAGTTTTATAAGCACTTTTACATTGTTAATAACGTCATTTAACGTCATTCAAAATAAGCCTTTCAACCCAAACTCCACCCACAAACGACCTTATTTGTTAAAACCGCACCATCATTCCCATATGCCCGGTCCTCTTTGTGGCACAAATATCGAAACGGTCCCTCCTAAATCGGGATGACATATCATCCAAATCAGTGGTAGAAGTAGAATTTTAGGAGTGGTGGTATGAAAATATAGAAACAATGGAGGTGAATGGAAATTAATAGCTTTTTAATTAAATCAGTTTGACAAGTGACGGTATCACATACCCCCCTATACCCCCTCACTGCGAGCCCTGGTCCAAAATCATGCAGTGGAAGGCCCAGAACAGACTCCCTGTGTCAAAGTTCTGCCCGGCATACACCAACATCTGACTGGGATCCCACCTCCCCACCTAGTATGTCTATGTGATTCAATGTTACTACAAGTTTTTTTCCAAATTCATCATTCAAATAAGCTCTGCCCCATTTCACCCAAATTACGCCCACAAGTAACCTTAGTAGTTCCAGCCTTACCCTCTTTTCCATAACCCTATTCTATTTGTAGCTCGCAAATTAAAACAGTCCCTCCTAAATCAGGATATGATTGATAGGTAGATAGTACTAAACTCCCCACTGCTAACTGTTAAATGCCACTGTTAACTGATAACTACCATATGCATCCAATAGAAGACTCAGAACAGGCTACATTATGCCCAGCGTACACCAATGAGAAGTCCAACCAAGACCCCAACCCTCCCCTCAAAAAACCTGGCTTTTACCCACCTTGTGTTGGTTTTATCCCAATCGTTGCAGGGATGTCCAAATGCATAACTTGGCAGACAAACAGACAAATGAATTGTATATATAAGATAAAATTACGCAATCAACAACAAAGTACCAGAATATGAAGTGAAAGAACTAAATATTGTAGAATGATCTGCTGAGCATAAAGGTATATATACGAGTGGGCTCATCTGAGAGGGATGTACAGTGATAGGAGGAAAGTATGAGGAAAGTGGGCTCTGCTTGTGAGAGCTTACAATGTAGAGGAAGGGGATGGTAGAATTGGTTGCAATCAGTGGAGACTTCAAAAGTAACAAAGGATGGGTGTGTGCATGAATACCCAAGTTACAACAGTAATAAACAATAACATTAAAGCATATGTCTGCACTAATTTTAGCAGTCAATATTATGTCAAAAATACACACTATACAGATGTTTGATTTCTTTGTTTATAAGTGTTTGTGTTTTAATTATATGGTATAGGACCGGATCCAGACTTCCGCACACTTTCCGTACGTGGGAGTCTGTCCATCCGACAGAGAGAGGGGACTGAATTCCCCCTGTCACTCCCCTTTCTCGTGCGGGCTTTATGACAGCTTGCGCTGCCTAAGCCTGTCTTAACTAAAGCATGTGGATTAGCAGTCCATATGACCGCTGATCCGCATGAGTGTGACCCACCCACTTTAGCGGGCGGAGGGGAAGCACAGCCCATTTCTTCTGAAATGGCATTGCTGGGATCTAAGTTCTGTACAATACTAGGTACGCTAGTGTTGCCAATGTAACACTAGCTTAACATCTGGATGGCGCAGTCAAATCAAGCCACTTGCTATAATTGGACATTTTAAAAGATGCAATCAAACAATGTTTTGTACAAATTACACACTTACACAATACCCAGTTTAACAAAGATGTTGGGGTGTCAGTAACACAGCTGTTGAGCAATGTGTTATTAATATAGTGTGTGTGTGTGTGTGTGTGTGTGTGTGTGTGTGTATTTTTCTGTATGATCACTAAGTATGTTTAACACAGAAGTTCAAATCCTGATATGCAGGCTGACCCCCAATTGTTTATATTAAAGGTTAATAAGTGATTGTCCATATTTGATTGTTGTGGCATCAAAGCACAAAAACTATTTATTAAGATAAGCAAAGTATAAAGATTAACAGAAATAATCAAATGTGGGCAAAATATCGCCAAGACTAGCATGGACAATCCTAGCCTAGCATAGGAATGTCAATGGGTTACTATGCTGTCCAAAGAGTTAGAGCAGTCATATGTACACAGGAATAGGAATTAATGATATATGTGTCCATTCAACAGTTCAGAAACTACCATTTGATAATTCTCAGGTGCTTTCTATTCATCTTTATCTGTTTTTAATACAGGATTATGAAAACTACTTCAGACAATTTGTAAGGTGTTATTTAGGCATAAAAACCTTTAGACATTATGTAAAATTTTATGAGTAACAGTGTCAATTTGAAAATGATTAGGCATGGCTACAAAAAGTCAAAGACCACATTCAGAGAGGACTGCATGAATGCATATTTCTCAAAAGTGTTAATGTGCTAATCTGCTGGTTGCTTGATCTAGGCAAAATGCCATCATATTCCACATAAGCAAAATACCATGGTTCTCTGAGATTTTATATAAATATCACCCACTGTGTTTTAACATTTCACATTAAATGTCTCTATTAAAGCCAACAAGCTGAAACTGCAGTTACTATTTGGTGAAGGAATCTAGCAGTATTACTTCAACCTCAAATGACATCAGTTGAGTTTATTTTATTAATATTAACACGTTTGGTCTGTACAGCTTCCTAGGCCAGTAAACAGAACTCCAGCTGATCCCCAGTATGCTATTTAGTATAAAAAATATTTCAGTTAAAATATGTTTGCAATAAAACTGGGCTCGTAGTATTTGTAAAATATAAAATATGTGATCATTTATAACCACACATACACAGACACAAACACACATTAACACACATATACATGTAAGGACACTCTGGGTTTACCTGTAAAGTACCGGAGTGGTCCAGAGAGAGTACTGTGGGTACTCCGGGTTTACCCGTGAGATACCGGATTGACAGCAGGGAGAACCCAAAGGGTGAGCGAGCAAGCTTCCTGGGGTCGGAGTCTTAACCTATCAGGGGGTCTTCACCAGAGCCCCTGATGGTGGGGATGGGCTGGGTAACCCCTGACGGCCTGGTCGTTCCCTGTTGAACTTGGACTCGCGGAAAAGATTTAAGAAGACACCCTACCGTGACCAATAGCAACTGATAACAAACAAAGCGGGACAATAGAAACACAAACAAAGCGGGAGACTAAACTGGGCAGAAGGGACTGACCAGGACTGACAACAATAAACAAGTGACAACAGACGCCGGACTGAGAGGGGTGACTAGACTGACTAAACGCACAGGGGCTTACTCTCACCAAGCGCACAGAATGATCCCAAACAGGATCACAAACACACTCAGGCAGGTAAGTATGGGGAAGAAGGGAAGGTAGGTACACGTCAGGAGGGAGACCCAGAGAGGTAGGTAACAGGTGGGTAAATGAGGCAAGGGTAGTGGGCAGGAAAGGAGGGCACTCAACGGTCAAATCACTAGAGCAGCGCAGGGCTAGAACTAGGCACACAGAGAAGCTGATCACAGAGCTGCAGGCAGAACTATAACCAGCACTGGCAATGAGGCAAGGCTGCCTTTTAAACCAGTGCTGGCCAATAGTGGGAGAGAGAGGGAGTGCGCCAATGCAACTAATAGGCTAGCGTCACGGTAACCATGCAATACACCGGATGCTAGCCGCAGGGAAACAGAGAAAAGCGTCCCTAGCAACTAGACGCTACAAAAAGGTGTAGTAGCAGCCGCGCACCAGCAGAGGGAGAGCACTGGGAGATGCCGTGGCCACGAGGAGAGGATCGCAGCAGGAGCGTGGGTCAGGTAAGCAGATGCTGCGTAACATTACCCCCCTTTATGAGGGGTTAAGGAACCCCTAGTAGCTGGTTTCCTGGGAAACTTGGAGTGGAATTCCTTGATCAATTTGTCTGCATGCAGATCTTTAGCCGCCACCCACTCACGCTCTTCTGGACCATAGCCCTGCCAGTGGATCAAGTAGAATAGCTTTCCTCGAACCTTCCGAGAATCCAGGATGCTCTCCACAATAAACTCTTCGTTACCATTGATAATAACAGGCTCCGTTGGTAGCAGAGTGGGTAGAATTATTGTAGGCGAATTCCACAAAGGGTAAATTATAGGCCCAGTCTCTTTGGGAGGAAGACGAAAAACAACAAAGATATTGCTCCAGCACTTGATTAACCCTCTCCGTCTGTCCGTTGGATAGTGGGTGATATGCAGAGGAGAAGTTAAGTTTGATGTAAAGGAGGCTGCAAAAAGCTTTCCAGAAGCTGGCGACAAATTGCGTTCCACGATCAGAGACTATTTCAAGAGGCAGGCCATGTAATCTGAAGATATTCTTTAGAAATAATTCAGATAGCTCTTTGGCGGAAGGTAAACCGGGTAGTGGGATAAAATGAGCCATTTTACTAAACCTGTCGATAACCACCCATATAGTGGTACAGCCTGAAGATTTAGGAAGATCTGTAATAAAATCCATCGAGATGTGAGTCCAAGGATGATTAGGAGTAACGAGTGGATGGAGAAGACCAGTTTGAGAACATCTAGGTGTTTTATTGCGAGCACAAACCGGGCAGGAATTGACGAAGTCCTTAACATCCATCGACATAGAAGGCCACCAGACTTTCCTACTGAGTAAGGAAAAAGTTCTTCGGATGTCAAAGTGTCCTGCAGTTCTTGAAGAATGGCCATCCTGCAGAACTGCTTCCCGGAGTGAACTGGGAACAAACAATCGATCTTCAGGCCCAGTTCCAGGTTTCAGATGCTGCATCCTGATGATTTGGGTTTGTAAATCTTGAGTAAGGCCAGCAAGGATGGTAGTAGACGGAATGATGGGAAGAGGTGGTTCTGTAGCTTGACCTTCTGCGACGAATGACCTAGAGAGGGCATCAGCCCTATGGTTGAGAGAGCCTGGACGATATGTGATGATAAAAGAAAATCTTGTAAAGAACAAGGCCCAACGAGCTTGGCGTGGATTGAGTCTTTTGGCCGATTCAATATAGGCTAAGTTCTTGTGATCAGTAAGAACAATGATGCAATGTTTGGCTCCCTCCAATCAGTGCCTCCATTCCTCAAAGGCCAGCTTGATGGACAAAAGTTCACGGTTACCGATGTCATAATTCTTCTGGGCATCAGAGAATTTCTTTTACATGTAAGCACAAGGGTAGAGCCGGCCGTTCTCAGGATCCGATTGGGAGAGAACTGCTCCGGCGCCCACGTCTGAAGCATCCACTTCCACAATAAAAGGTCTCTCTGGGTTTGGATGTCGCAAGATAGGAGCTGTGGTGAAAGCCACTTTCAGGTTATTAAATGAACTCTTGGCTAGTTCTGACCAGTTCACAGTATCAGCTCCTTTCTTAGTTAAATCAGAAATTGGCGTAACCAAGGTGGAGAATTGACGAACAAATCGCCTATAAAAGTTAGCAAGCCCGAGGAATCTTTGGATGGCAGCCAAATCTGTAGGTTGAGTCCAATCCAGAATTGCTTTAACTTTAGCAGGATCCATCAAGAAACCTTGAGGGGTAATGAGGTAACCCAGGAAGAGTACCTTAGAGACCTCAAATTCGCACTTGCTTAATTTGGCATACAGTTGATTCTCTCGCAGTTTCTGAAGAACTTGCCACACATGACGATGATGCTCCTGGAGAGAGCGAGAGTAGATCAAAATGTCATCCAGATAGACAATAACAAATGATCCGAGAAAGTCTCTCAAAACATCATTGATAAGATCCTGGAAGACAGCTGGTGCGTTACACAGACCGAATGGCATAACCAAATATTCATAGTGACCACTTTGGGTATTAAAAGCTGTCTTCCATTTGTCACCTTCACAAATTCTTATAAGATTATAGGCACCCTGGAGGTCGATCTTGGAATAGATGCGAGCATCCTTCAGTCTATCGAAGAGGTCGGATATGAGTGGAATGGGGTACCTGTTTTTGATGGTGATCTTGTTTAACGCTCTGTAGTCAATACAGGGACGTAAGGAGCCATCCTTCTTAGCCACGAAAAAAAAACCTGCCGCTAACGGGGAGTGAGAAGGACGAATAAATCCCTTTTCCAGATTTTCTTTAATATAGGTATCCATGGCCCCACTTTCGGGAATAGACAGAGAGAATAACCTTCCCTTAGGGAGAGTGGCTCCAGGCAGAAGATCAATGGAACAATCGTATGAACGGTGAGGTGGTAACTTGTCTGCCTCCTTCTCGGAGAAAACGTCCAGAAAGTCCTGATACTGGGGAGGAAGTTCAGAAAGACTAGTCAGGTTGACACGGAGTGGAAGTTGCAGACAAGAATTGCAGGAATCTCTCCAGCGAACAATCTCTCCCTTGATCCAGTCGATCTCCGGATTATGCTTCTGGAGCCAAGGATAACCTAGAACAATCTTAGCGGCAGGAGAGGAGATAATAAAAAATTGAATCTTTTCATGATGACAAAGTACAATGAAGAGTTGCACCGGCTCGGAAATGTGAGTAACTTGACCCTCTGGAAGTGGTCCTCCATTAAGACCACAGGCTGTAATGGGAACCGAAAGCAGTTTTGACGAGATTCCCCATCTTCTGGCTGTAGAGGAGTCCAGAAAATTCCCGGCAGCGCCACTGTCAATAAATGCCTGAGTCCTCCAGGAGGATTGCTGGACCTTCAGTAAAGCCGGAATCAATAAAGAATTAGTGGAGGAGATGAGGTTCAGTCCCAGATGAATTACCTCCTCATTCATCTGGAGGAGTCGTTTCCCGACTTCCTGGACTTCTTTGGGCAGTTATCTGCCATGTGCGCCTTTCCTCCGCAGTATAAGCAGAGGCCTAAGGTGCGGCGACGTTCCTTCTCTTCCCTTGAAAGCCTGAAGGAACCCAACTGCATAGGTTCATCTTCCACAATTGGAGAAAGAGGTGGTGAGCGGGAGGATGAGGGATACTCAAGATTACGCTCCAACCTGCGCTCTTTGAAGCGACGGTCGATCTTGATCGCTAATTTCATTAGGTCTTCAAGGGAATCTGGAGTAGGGTACTAGACCAAGGCGTTAAGCCAAGCCGGAATTGTGAACGCAGAGCGGGGTCATTCCATTGGCACAGGGTCGCCCACGTACGGAATTCTCCGGCAAACTCTTCCACGGACCTTCGCCCTTGTCTGATGGTTTGAATCTTTGTTTCCGCCGTAGCTTCTTGATCAGGGTCGTCATAGATAACACCCATGGCTTCGAAGAAACTGTTTACCGACTGGAGAGCAGGATGATCCAGACTCAGTGAGAACGCCCAGGATTGTGGTTCACCTTGGAGAAGGGAGATGACCAGTCCCACCTTCTGGAACTCAGAGCCTGACGAGTGGGGTCTCAATTGAAAATACAGCAAACAGCTGTTCTTAAAAAGGCGAAATGTGGCCCGATTGCCCGAAAAGCGATCCGGAAGTGGGGTTTTCACATCTTGCACCTGCTGTTGGGGATCTGGAGGAGGAGGAGGTTGCGCATGCAAGGCAGCGATGGCTTGGTCCTGGGATTCAACCTTAGAGGTGAGATTCTGGACCATTTGACCCAAGTGAGAAACTTGGGTAATTAAAGAAACTTGGGTAATTAAAGCCTTTATGGCTTCAGACGTGGTAGGGTCCATATTGATGGAGGAGGCTCCGGACCTCTATATTAGGCACTGGCACTGACTTCCTACTCCTTTCCTTTGCTGAATGTTGTGTATGCTCATTGTCTTATGGGATCTGATTGCCACAATCTTGCTTGCTGGCAGATATATATTTACAGATTCTGTTATCATCCTAAGTGGGATTCATTACAATGTTATAGTAATTTGCAGACTTATGTTTATATACATATCCTCGTTGGAAGGTGTTTCATGTTTTTCTATTATATTTATATTATTGTGATTACTTTTTTGATGCTGTGATAAAATGTATACTTTTTTTTTAATGAAAAACGGAAGTCTTAAGTGAGAGAGATCTTATTTATTAAGGGTTTGTGCACCAACTAGATTCACAGCTTTTTTCTTCCTTTTGTGGAGAATACTTTTATAGTAGTTTGCAATTTTGAGGATCGTTTAGTTGCACCCCTGTCAAATCATCTGATAATTATTACTATCTTTTTATTATATTGACCAGTGCAGCTTTTTGTTTCTGATTATTGTCTCTTTATAAGTGTCCAACAGTTGTCAGCCAGCATGCTTGGATTCTAATTGCACTGATAACGCTTTACCATCATGGAAATGACCCGGTGAAACCATTTTCCATATTCAATGCTGACGGGATGGGTCAGCATTGAATATGTCTGTATTTCAGAATATATTTCTGAAATACAGACAGCTGAAAGTTTATTTGCGTCTGTCTGTTTTTCAAAAATATACCTAATTAGAAGTTTTTCCTAAGGAATGGGTAAGTATGCGGAATTTATTTTTCGGCATACTTAACCATTCATTGGCTTTCCAAAACCCAGCACAGGACCCAGGTGTTGCACCAGACTGGAGGTGAGTGTATAAGGGGAGTGTTAGGGCAAGGCTGTGGGGAGGTGAGTCTTAGAGTTAGGCTGCAGTGAGGGGAGTCTTAGGATTAGGCTGCAAGAAGCAGAGTCTTACGGTTAGGCTGTGGGGAAGGGAGTCTTAGGATCAGTAATTAAATAAGAAATATACCCAGGAAAACTTCCTAGATATATAACTTTGGCGCCTTTCTATATGCAGTAAACAGATCATATCTGAGTGTACCAGCAGCACCTATAGGGGTAACCACTCCCCTTATGAACCAAAAACAAAAATATATAAACAAGGTGCACTTATGGTATCACTCAATATGTATATTTATTAAAACAAATGTATATCAGCAGATGCAGATATTAATGATACAATACAAACATTACAATACAAACATAGTAGTAAAATAGAAAAATAAAAAAATGATTTTGGTATTAAGTCCAGCAAGAAATCTGTAAATTGGGTAGGGACCACTTATTATTATAATCACGATGATGGTTAGTATTGTCACAAAGATGGTAACAAATCTGCAGTGTGGTCTTTAGGATCCTGTGGTCTTTATTCGTTTATTAGACCAACAAATAGCAGAGATGATATGTTCTATACTCTTGTGTCACCTGATGAACATATGCAGCTCCTACAGCAGTTCTTAGTATTGTCCCAGGGTACTCAGTTATAATGTAATGATAGAGAGCAACTGTAACTCACGTTTAGTAGTATCACTCCTGTTTAGCTGCCGATTCTGATGTTACCAGGCAGGCAGGGCTCTTACACTGTTAGGGATTTGCTGGGGTTCGTGCACGCCGTGCGGTGCAGCGGGTCTCAATCGATCACTCCTGCTGTGTTGACTATTACAATCACCGACGGGAAACACCTCTCATCTTCCAGCCATTCCCTCAGCACATATGTCCTCCCAATGAGCTGCAGAGTTAAGTTTTCAAAAAAGATATGCTGCTGGCAAGTAGTTTGTGTAGGTTCACCGTGATTACGATAAGATATCCTGCTGATATTTTAAAAAGCCTTTGACACGTTTCTCCTGTTTAAAATCAGGTTTTCCTCAGAAAGTGCTTAGTGTTCATTGTCCTCTCTGTTTTATAGAGAACCATGATTAGTTAATTACACACCTGATCGGTGTACAATATAATAAAATTGGTCTTGACAGGACTATCTTTCTATGTCCCAATCTTTTCTCTCTCATATTCTTAAATAAAAAGATTACAAGAATGAAAAATACATCATTACAGTTCATATCACAATTATATGTCAACTCATAATAGTTAAATTTATAGCGCTATTACATTGCCCTTTCCTAATAGGTTTGATTAATTAAATAAACTAGTATCTATTCTATCTAGAATAATCATTCCCAATCTCCCTAATTTATAACCTAAATCTATATAATCTAAATATCTATATAAATCTAAAAATCTGATTTTTTATATTGAGTATATTACAAAAATGGCGTCTTTGAATAATTTAGTTGAAAGACAAAAAAGAAGAAATGAAATTATGATTGATACATTCAGAAATACTCAAGATAAGCCAATTCAGAGAATGGAAGAACCAATGAATCTGGATAAATGTTTTAGGAAATTGGAACAGTTAATCTGTGATAAAACGAGACACTGGTGTGACCAAGTGTCATTAGTTAAATACATAGAACTACAGATAATACCTAGAGGTCTTAGAATTCATAAAACATCCTCATTTAATGAGGAAGCAGATTTGTTAAAATTGTAGGAAAGGGAACTAGATAAGTGTTCCTTTACTTTAATGCAGATGCTTATCATACATAGAAGAAAGAAGATGGAGGGTTTAAAAGATGAAATTGAGAAAACTCAAAATGAATTGGAGAAATTTAAAACCCATCCTTCTTTCAAAGAGAAAGATGAAACATTTAGTAAAAGATTAGAGAACTATGAACGTAGGATAATTATGGACAAAACCGAAAAATTACAGAGAGATCAGAAAGATTATGTCAATCATGAAGTAAGGTCTTATAATAAGAAGTTTATTAAGAACAAAATACGCCCCAATCATAATAAGAAAAGTAAGAAACCTAATAACTTAGATAGACAGTATAGTAAAATAACTAAAGAACCAGATAGAGAATTGGGGGCTAAACCTAAAACTAATATATTTAATTTACATCGTAGAGTAGATGAACAACTATCATATGCAGGGGCACTGACCAAAACACACGTGGGTGGGGGAGAACAAGGGGATACATCCCAGGTCCCTAATGAACTAGAATCCATTAGATCAGATTTTTTAGAGATAGAGACACCAATTCCTATGACCAACAGATATCAGCCCCTTTTTTTAGACACCCCGAAGAGAAGAAATTTAGGGGACGAGGGTGCAGAGGAGGAGGAGGAGGTAGGAATAGGGAGTCAAAACAAAAATCGGAGAACCCATTAAAACAGAGTTAATTTGTCCGATAGACTATTACACCCAAGAGAGTCTGCACTATTATTGAAGGGGCTTAAATTTGCCCCAGCCACAAAGCCAAACTTATTCAGTTTATATGTGGATTTGAACAAGTTCACAAGAAATATGTGTAGGACTAAATACTTCCTCAAAACAGAAAATAACAAGAATAAAAACACAATCCCTCTTGTTATGGAGAGTTTGACTTCAGTGGAGAACTCGCCTAATAACTTGAGATTAACAGAACAGACTGTAGAGGAAATATTTACATCCACACAAGAAAAAGAATGTTTGAATATTTTGGTAGAATTAAATGAGGAGACAGACCCCATTGAGGGAGGCAGCCACAACCCAATCCATAAGCAGATCATTGTTCCCAAACAAAAATCAGAATTTTACCCCCTTCAATTTAAAAATAATTACATTGAAGCCTTTTATCATTCCATGCTTAGGGATTTTAGATAACTATGCACTAGATCACACAAAGAACCCTTTAGAGACAATTTGAAGAGAGAGTAGAGACTAGCACTAGAAGCCCTATATAAAGACACAGGGATTGTGATAAAACCGGCAGACAAAGGGGGGGGGGGGAACCTGAGAAGGGGGGT
>WWET01005746.1:67149-84802 GCA_011038615.1 Limnodynastes dumerilii
TCACCGAGGCCAAACTTCCAAATCCTGCGTTGGATTTCGTGGGGTTTTGGCATTCGGCGGCAGAGGAAGGAGCGAGGAATTCAGCCTCTAGTGTCTATGCCGTCAAATACACTAAAAAAGGGGAGACCTCTAGTGACCGAATGGTCATTAGCAGCGGAACCCCAGAACAGGAAGCAGGAGGACGTTGTGTCAAGAGCCAGAAGAGGCTGAAGATCATCTTCTAGCAACGGAGCAGCATCTTTAATCAAGAGGAGAAGATCTTCAATCGACATTTCGCAAACAGTTTTCAACACGTCAAGAACTACTAGCAAGTCATCCCAAGACAGATGACTGCAAAACGGTGAGTTGATTCTTCACTATATCTTTTGCACATATTTACACTATACATTATCCTTAGGTTTAGTTAGTACATGGTGGCCACCACAATAGTTTAATAAACACACAGGGACACATTAGTTAGTTTTAATGTATAGAAATGTATTGTTTAATCATTTATTGTTTATTCATGTTTAATATTTCTGTTTATTGGGGAAACTGTTGTTTTTTTTTTTACATAACTCTGCATCATTTTACCCCTTGTCAGGCTGACGCTTATAGTACTTGCACTACTTTGTTTGCTGCCACTGCTGTGTGGCAATGTTTCATAGATGTGCTATAAACTGCAGTGTGTGTTTGTGCCGCTGCTCTGTTGTTTAGTAATAGTAAGTAACAAGCCAGCCCGCTGCAATGTTTGGCCTAAGATGCATGAAAATAATATTGTTACCTGTAAGGTGCTCAAAATTGCCTAGAAATTACTGCAAATTATTGTTAATGGGGTAAATAATAATATAGGGACAATAAAGAGCCAAATTATGCGATTTTAGCATTTTGTAGGAATTTAAAAATTAGCATTTTGTCCAAAACCAAAACCAAAACCAAAACACGTGGGGGCGGTTTGGGCAAAACCAAAACCAAAACACGACGTTAATACAGATCCAAAACCAAAACCAAAACACAGGCGTCAGTGAACATCTCTAGTTATGATCAGGTTTGCGGCCTTATAGCCGCATAGCTGATTGTGACAGGGCTTCCCCTGCCCCGTCCCCTAATTAGCATATCTATCTCTGCCTTTACGGTGGGGAAAGCCCCCTTTTCATAAGAGCCGGCGTACGTATCGTACGTTACATACACCGGCCTTACGGTGTCGTAAGAAGGTTGTGCACATGTGCACAACCTTCAAAACTGGGGCATTACGTACAACATTTACGTAATTCCCCTAGCGGCCGTTCTTTAGGACCCGGCCCATAATTACCACTACCATTGTGTTCTCAGTGAAATAAAAAGATGAACTATGCACCTGCTTATTTGTGACTTGCCGAGGTAGTTCCAGTTTATTTTTTCTCATAGTAGGATTATGTTTTGCTTGAGCATAAGTTTGGCAAATGATACAAAGTGAGAAAGTTGTCGCATGTAAGATTATTTTTAATGGGGACATTTACCAAGCGCTGCGGGCCCTGGTTGGCAAGGCATGTTGGCACTTGTGGTTCTCCAAGTGCCAACATGCCCTGGCATCCATGGGCATGCTGGTGATTGTAGTTCTACCATCATCAGCATGCCCTGTCGGGAAAAGTTTATTTTTCATCACGGGGTTCTTGGGGCAAAGGGTTTATGTTTTTTTTTTAAATAACCAATTGACTCCGGTGAGCTACTCCTTACGCTTACACCATCTCAGAGATGGTGTAAGCGTAGGGCTTGTTAGGCAGCTACCGGACTGCACTGCACAGAGTATTTAAAAGAGAAAAATGCCCCTTTTCTCATTTAAATATCCTTTGTACAGGCGCAGTGCAGTCGGATGCGAACAGACGGATGGATACACTTGCGCCCATCTTTCTGTGCGCATTCCCAATCTGGGCATGCGCAGTGCTCATTTTTGCTGCGCTTGAAAAAAAACGGAAGTGCAGCTCTGGATCAGGTCCTTAGCGTGAATTAGTAGTTAGGGGTAAATTAATTTTAGGGTAATTCCAGGAGTGTTTTCCCTGCTTAATTCATATCCCAACTTTCAGCTGCGCATTACAGCTTTCATGAGGGGCAACAAGCAAATAAATAATACATTAAACAAACCCCACTAACCCAATACTTTTATATAAGGATGCGCCAATAAAAGAAGTTAAAAAGTTACCCCATGCCTGGAACCACAAGGCTGCCTCAGCTCAGGAAAATTAACTGTCAAAAGAGCTCCCTCTGTCTGTCAAATGGAAGAGTGGGCAGGAGACACAATCTTAGGCATCATTGACTGGGGGATCCCTAGGCAATGCGGAAGCACTATGCAAGGCATACACAGAGAGGATGAATCAACACAGTAAAACACTTAAACATACATCAATACTACTAATTTAAACTTATGCCCTGTTTTCTGGGCATGAGCAGACTGTCCCCCATTATCAAACACCCGGCCAGAATGCTAGGAGAGTGCTATATGGCGAAATATAGGTTAATGTCCATACTGATACAGTGCCATTATGTCACTGAATGGCAGAAGAAAACTGAATGTAAAATTAAGAGTGGGAAGAGCACAGGAATAGGAAAAGTAATGATATGATAGAAATAAACACAACAGTTAGCAATCAAGCTCAAATTGAAGCAACAACAACAGAATTATGGATCACATAAAAAGAAAAAATGGGGAAACATTTTAAAGGTCAAGAAGGATAAAATAAAACGTGGGAACTGAATGTATCACAAATATATAGCACCCAAACAGTTAAAGTAACCATATACATATACAGAATGACCTAGTGTATTAAAGAAAGCAGTTAAGGGTTAGCAATTCATTAAGTTCATTTGGAGACACCCAGCTGGATCCAGACTTAAGAAGGATCTTGAAATTAAGATAGGAAAGTTACTCCTAGGCTAAACCATGTTGATTGCAGGGGAGTCATATTTCATTTGTTGCAAATAGTATTATATTTGAGAGGTGATGTTTCTTATTCCAAGTCTAAATAACCGTGTAATAGTAAAGCTGATCAGTATCTGTGTGCAGTAAGCAATTAAAAGATATATCCCTGCATGCAAAGAATCTCTGCCATGACTACCTCAGTACTCTACTGATTTGTCTTGACCACCAGAGGGCATCTAGGTTTTCTATCTGCCTTGTCTGTCTGTAGCTCCAGACTTCTTGATCACTGCACCTGAGCTGATTCAAGCCCATTATCTGACACCTGTGGGTTTCCAATATAAACCAGTCCCACCCTCCAGTCTGGGCTTGTTCATTGATGTCTTTAACTTTGGTTGTTGTTTGTCCTGGCTGCTACCAGCTCCTGTATTTCAGCCCTTTGCTCTCTGTACTTTGTTTGTTCCCTTGTGACTCCAGTTTGTCTCCTGAACAGTGTATGCACTCATCTCTGCAACCCACCTGAACTGCATGTGCCAGCAAGCTCAGCAACTCACCTGCGCTACAAGTGCAGGGGCTCTTAAGTCTGTCTCCTGCATGTGTGTGCACTTCTCTGCACAACTCACCTGCACTACAAGTGTGCACACTCTCCAAGCACTCCAGCAACCAAGAGCCTCCAGCATCTACAGTGCACTTTCTTCCCAGCATTCCAGTATTCTTTGTCACCCCCCTTTCCCTGTGGATTCTGTGTTACTTTCATCCTAGCCATGCCTGTGGACTTCAGTTGTCAATACTCTTTGCCATTGCTCCAGTTTTACCTGTCTGAACCTTTCATTAATAATTCAATGCCTTACATACCTGTTTCCTCCTGGTTCTGTCATTGAACTGACCACTCTCTTTGTAGGAGCATGTTTTTGCAATCACCTCTTCGAGTGGGTGGAGGTATATGGTCTATTCCCATCCAGTGTATGAATAGGAAGGTTCCCCTATCTGTGCACAAATAAAAAATGAATGATAAAACTAAAATAAATAAATGAAAATAAGATATGAAATAAAATTAAATAAAATAAAAAATATCCTCAGGCATCCCTAAGAATAAATTCACAATGATATGGGTCAATAATCAAAAACTGGAAAAGATAATAAAATAAAAAATACTACAAGCCAGAGGTATTTCTGTGTTCTTTCTTTTGTAATATGTCCTTTTCAATGATGACAGATGAGAGGTCAGTCGTTGAATGTGTATGTCTTTCCTTTCTATAGTTCCTAAGTAGATATATTTTCCTTCATGACTCAAATCAAAAACACATGCAATGAAAATAATGTGGAAAACAATGATTGTGCAGTATCTGACAATGAGGATCTATAAAATCTGTATACACTTACAATATTAATTCTTTGTTTGCAGTCTATATCAAGGTTGTTTCAATTCTCTTTGTTGTACATCTTTATTTCTTTCTACTCATCGGTGTATATAAGAAAGAAGAAAAGAGACCCTCGCGTGGCCTGTTAATATCACAAAATGTTACTGTCTACAGTATTATGCTCACCTTTCAACCACTTGAGTTTAAATGCATCTCATATGATCCACTTATCCAAGGGAGATTTCTTCAATCAGAATTCACACTAATGAAGTATATATATAACAATGTTAATATTAAAACAGTTTTATTGCTTTAAAAATATCATCCAGGGAAAAACATTTCTATTTACAAATCACATATTGCTACTTCTTACAAAATCCAAGTATCTTAATTGCACAGTCATAAAATATATATAGGTATATACAATCTCCCCGAATTGATGTAAAATGGTAGGTGGAAAAGGGCCCATCTCACCTATACCTAAAGGGGAATTAAGTGTTTGTTACCTTTTATGTGCTGTACTGTACCACATCCCACTGTCACCTACTCGTATTAACAAAACGTGTTTCTCAAGGTGACACACCTTGAGAAAGACATATTACAAGGACATAATACAAAAGAAACACAGAGACACTTATAGATTGTGGTATTTTTTATTTTATTATTTTTTCCAGTTTTTGATTATTGAACTATATCATTCTGAATTTATTCTTAGGACTGCACACGGATAATTGTATTTTATTTTATTTTCATATTTTCATTTTTTTATTTCATTTTTTCATTAATTTTTAATTCCCCTCCTCACTATGCACAGATAGGGACACCTACCTATTTATATACCATTTCTGAAGGATCTCAGTTTTGAGATATTATCAGGGGGGAAGTGAAACACCTCTTTATACAGGTGAAACTCGAAACATTAGAATATCGTTCAAAAGTTAATTTATTTCAGTAATTCAACTTAAAAGGTGAAACTAATATATTATATAGACTCATTACATGCAAAGTGAGATATTTCAAGCCTTTGGGGTAGATCCAGAACTACGTCCGTCTTCCATAGACGGACGTAATTCAATAAACAGTAGCTACTGCGCATGCGTAGTAGCTCTTGTACGTAATCTCGTTTCTATACGTAGATTGTGTATATGCGGTCTTTTAGTTCTGGATCCGGCCCTTTATTTGTATTCATTTTGATGATTATGGCTTACAGCTTATGAAAGCCCCAAAAGCAAAATCTCACAAAATTAGAATAACGTGACAAGGTTCTATATTGAAGGCTTAAAGTGTCACACTCTAATTAACAAATTATTCCAAAACACCTACAAAGGGTTCATAAGCCTTTAAATGGTCTCTCAGTCTGGATCAGTAGAATTCACTATCATGGGGAAGACTGCTGACCTGACAGTTGTACAGAAAACCCTCATTGACATCCTCCACAAGGAGGGAAAGCCTCAAAAGGAAATTGCAAAGAAGTTGGATGTTCTCAAAGTGCTGTATCAAAGCACATAATAGAAAGCTAAGTGGCAGAAAAAGGTGCACAAGCAGCAGGGATGACCGCAGCCTGGAGAGGATTGTCAGGAAAAGACCATTCAAAAGTATGGGGGAGTTGTACAAGGAGTGGACTGAAGCTGAAGTTATCAAGAGCCACCACACCCAGACGGATCCTGAACATGGGCTTCAAATGTCGTATTCCTCTTGTCAAGCCGCTCCTGAACAACAAACAACGTTAGAAGCATTTTACCTGGGCTAAAGAAAGGAAACCAAGGTCCCAGAGTCTGGTGGAAGAATGAAGAGGCACACAATCCAAGATGCTTGAAGTCCAGTGGGAAGTTTCCATAACACCTCAACGGTGCCACAGGCTGATAGCATCCATGCCATGCCGCATTGAGGCAGTAATTTGTGCAAAAGGGGCCCAAACCAAGTATGGAGTACAAATCCATGATTATACTTTTCAGATGGCTGATATTTCTGTATTTATAAACCTTTTTGTTTTAAATTTAATGTAATATTAAAATTTTGACCAATTACGCTTTTGGGGTTCTCATAAGCTGTAAGCCATAATCATCAAAATTAAAACCAATAAAGGCTTGAAATATCTCACATTGCATGTAATGAGTCTATATAATATATTAGTTTCACCTTTTAAGTCAAATTACTGAAATAAATGAACGTGTGAACGATATTCTAATTTTTCGAGTTTCACCCGTAGTTGTCCTGTCAGCAGCATTTTCCTGGCCTATCCAGTGTACCTCATTCAGAATGTGGTGCATCCTTTGCTAATGAGTGGTCACAAGTTAATTATAGTCTTTTCCAGAAAGTGCAACTTTAATGGCCAACCATTGTAGGCCAGTCTTTAAATGCGTTTCCTTATCGTCTTGCCGACATATAGGAGGTCACAGAGACATCTGATGACACAGGCGACAAATTTACTGAAACAGGTGATATGATTCAGAGGGAATCCACATTGATTTGCAGGATGTATGATGGATTGGCCAGTATCCATGTTAAAACAAGTAAGGCAGACCTTGCATTTATAATGCCAGGGTATCTGAACAAAAAGTTGTTTGCAATAGATGGAAGACTGCTTCTGCCATCATTTTTTCACAGATAACATGGGATGGCTGTTGATTCTCTTAGCCCTGATCAACTGAGAATACGGTAAGGCTTTAACCATAGACGGGTGTCATGATCCTGACCTCACCTGAGGCTTTCGTGTGGGCTCAAGGGGTTAATCACAACAGCCACCTATGACTTATTACCAATGAACTGCCACCACCAAGGCTATTCACAGGAGGTCTTCAGTTCTCCTTTACCCAAATCAAACACAGTTATGCTTTACCAGAATTATCATCAACCCAGAATGACCTCTTCTGTTACCCGTCAGTAGCGTTTAATAACCGAGCTGGTCTGACACGTGAATGCGTAAGAACAGAGACATGAACTTATTAATTGATATTTAATATGATAATAATCACAATGTTTCGTTACAGAGAATAATAAAATAGACATACAATATGCAAAACAATTTCCTATAAAATAAAAAGGGAAAAGAAAGACTTACACGCAACCTTCCCTGCCTGAGATTAGCAGATTACTGGGGAATATGGAACACTTCCTTCTGTCCAGAAGATCTCATGAAGTGAACCCCGTGTATGTATCATACACAACACACTTAGACCAAAACCTGCTCCTCTCCAGACAGCCCCCACCTTTGTGACACATGACAGTTTGGGGTCTGGAGAGGATCTTCTAGGAAATCTAGCTTTTATGACCCCCCTAATAAACTGATCCATTTACAACAGAGCCCTAACCTGACCACTTTGTTCCACCCTACTACATTCAAGGTATTTCCCTGAATCACCAGACCCTGGCCAAACAGAGGTCACGCTATATACAGATATTTAATTTGTACACATAATATTTGATTATATCCTGACAACAGGGATGATGGACCGGATTCACAGATCTGGTGTGAGTTAGATGCGAACAGACCCGCACCTAACTCACCCGTCCTGCCCCCCTTTTTAGGTACCTTATGGCACTTACGAGTGCTATAGGGCTACTTTAACTATCCGTGACTTTGCATCTCCCCGCCTCCTCCCCGCCCTCCCCGGCTAATCTAAATGGAAGGGAGATCAAATAGAGAGCCAATGATATTTAGGAACTGAGAACTGTCCCTTAAGTAAGTCCCTTGCGCTTGAATGACCAGCTGTAAGAAACCATCAAGGTACTGGGAAATGGGCTGTAGCAAAGACCTGTAACAAGCCTGCCTGATGTAGACTGAATGTTTTGTGGATTTTGGGTAGTGTATAAATTATAGGCATTATAGGTTGTGTCATCACAAGTTCTTCCTTGTTTTTTTATTAAATAGCCCCTGACTTCACAACTTATTGCAGAATATCCTGTAATATTGTTTTATACCCGTTGTTGGGGTCAGAGTTCAATTTTTAATAGGATTTCTTATCCGCCATTTGTCGGAAAATTTCTTCACAATAGTCCTGGTGGTTTTTGATCACAATGCCACCGCCTTTATTGGTTGGCTTGAACACAAGGTAAAAAAATGATTTTGTACATAAATGTCCTTATGTAGTTTCCTTTAAGCTTTCATTTTTGGGGTCGTGTAAGGTTGCTCCTAATGTGGGGCATTTGGTGTAAGCTGCCTTCAAGATGCCTTCCTCCAGTAATCTAAAGAAGCGTTTCCATGATGGGTTTGTAGAAGAATACCCCAAGGAATTTCTTTTACATCAGCATCATACTGTGTAATTCACCCAGAGAAATCTTTCATAGTTTGTGCTCCTGGCCTAGGGTTGGTGTAAAAACCCCACCAGGCAAGGGGGGGAAATGGCTGATTAGTCAGCTCTGGGGCACTGGTATTCGGCCCGCTAGAGGCCTTAGGATATAAAATGTTGCTGGTCAAAATGCTGACAGATCGAAATGTCGACAGTTTAGTATTATGTTAGTATTTGTTTGTAACATCTGTAAACTTAATTAAATGCAGATAGCAGTAATATAAATGTAACACTAAACATAATACTTAACTGGCGACATTTTGACCGGCAACATAACAACTGGATACCAGGCCTCAAAAGCTGTTCTGATCACAAAATGATGTTGCCTGTAAGATCTACATTTAACCATGCAGTCTCATGAGTCAGTGCCAGAAAACCATGGATAAACCATGTTCTCCTCATAGTGCCTGATCCAGACTTATGCTGGTGTGCGTAGCGTATTAAGGCCGGCATACCTTCGATGCATGGCAATAGGAACTCCCTTTGGTCATTCTAAGTTTTGCTTTCATACGCTCGGCAAATCCTACCTTAACTTTTCTGTTCGTAGCCGCGTGCGTTCATATGGTCACTGCGTAGTTACGACGCTTAGCACGCCCATACTGTGCGATTTAAATGCCTCACCCTGCCCTCAGCATGTAGTTATGGATTTCGTAAGGCAGGCACACCCCTTCCAGCGTTAATATTAAACTAATACACCCATGGCTCATATGCTCAAAATTCCAGAACTAACTTCAATAATGACAAGGGATAAACTAGATTATGTAGGTATCACTAAATCATTATCATAATCTTTAATAGGGGTACTGGAGAAAGAATGGGTAACCCCTGAAACCCAGGGGGTTATTCTTTGTATTAGAGTCATATAAAGAGCACCAGGACAAGGGACCGGATCCAGATTTAATAACGGCAGGGCACTTACGCACGCAAGGTGCATGCGCCCTCCAAATACTACGCTAGGGTTACTATAGTAACCCTAATGTAGAAACAATCAGACGGAACTTTGCTGTGCTTACCTTCCGCCCGCTTTAGCATTTAAATTGTACAGTGTGGGAGGGGGCTGTAGAACTGTCTGAGTTCAGAAGAACAACATCAGACTGGAGAACAGTTAAAACAGTACTTTACTTCAGGATTACATACAGAGAACTGCCAGAAATGGCTGCCAGGTATTTCCTGTCAGCAAGCACTTCCTGAATAGCAAGTGGATGGCAGTGATGTCACTTCTGCCAACCACACATACATACAGCATACATCTACAGGGGCTCCCACACTGCAGCGGATCAGCGGTCGTACGGACCACTAATCCGCACATCCCATTTAAGGCAGGCTTATGGCAGCGTAAGCCTGCATGACAGAGGGGAGTGACGGGGGTGTGCACTCCCCTCTGTCTCGCAGACATATAGAAAACATGCGGGGGTCTGGATCCGGCCCAGGGTTCTGGTTTGCCAGTTATGAGTGTGTGCTGCATGCAGTTTTTCCCGCAACTGCCTCTCTTCGTCCAATCGCCTGTAGGGTCTCTACACTACTTAACACACCATTTTTCCATTGTAATTTGCCACAATAATGGAATCTTTGAAATTGTGTGTTTCTTTTTTCTTATTTGTCTTGTCTGATCACAAAACTCTCAAAATAAGTCAAGTGATACAACTGTCATTACTACATGCAAATATAAGGGTACATTTTATGGGAAAGACAGTACTAGTCACTAAATGTAACCGAATATTGTAACGTAGTTTAGTTTAAAAATGTTAATGTCTGCAGCATAAACTATATACAACGTATAACTTAGTTACATTTTTGGTTCATGACTTTTTCTTACAGTTTCCATGAAATTTTCTTCCAATTTAACCTTGGTCTTGTGTGTCCCCTGGACTGTTTCTCCCCAACACCACACAGAATAATAGTTTAACATCTGCCACCCTGGTATAGAGACATTGGAACATTATTATAGTGCTGTAATGTAGTGGGTGGCAAGGTTGGTTATGTTTTACATCATGGAACCTTGGTGGTAGGACAGGGGGTGTAATAAATGGAGAATAAATGTCGTGCTACATTTCTACCCAGGTGCGTTCAGGTGTATAAAAGAACAGGTTACAGACCTAGCTGCTTTGAATAATATCTCCCATTTGCCTGTATATAGTGTGGATTCCTGCTTTGGTGCATGTCCCCCAGTCCATCCAACGGTGCTGAGCTGATTTACAACAAGATCATCCGCCCCTTTTTCCTGAAGCATGAGAGACAGATGGATAGCCTGGTGAAGGACATTAAAGACAAGGCTGCAGAGACTGCAGACACTATTGGAAAAGAAGGTAATTCGCTGCTCCTGTTCTTCTAGTGACTAGTATAGCTGTTACATCTTCGGATCTTCTGTAAAGCGTTTTGTTACCAGCATCAGCCTTGATTCTCTCCTTAGCACGTTCCTTGGTTACGATGCAGAAATGCTAAATTGTGCCTGAAAAACGGCAACATCCTTGCAATGGCTGCAGAAAGCAAAATGTCTGGACGTAACACAGTGGAGTTCAGATTGTTTGGTTAATATCATGCTTGCCAACTCTCCCTGAATATCAAGGAGACTCCCTGATGTTATTTCAGTTCAAGAAGTCATTACCGTATGATGACAGCGTTTAGAAACTGCGTTCTGTTTCCCTGCATGTTATGGAGGCCAATTGTGTGGAGACTGAAATGAAAAATGCACTTTGGTCTCTTGTTAAACAGCTGCAGCGTCACTTCTTTTTAAAGATGAAGGCCCTTATTCAGAGTACTGGACTTATAGCTTATACGTCTGGCGTTTAGCGATTTTTACTACTGCGTATGCGTAGTAATTTTTTAACGTAATCTACGTATCTTTTTCTTACGTAGATTGCGTAAATGCGGTCTAGAAGACCAATTCATCGTCTTCACAATAAGCACTGAAATATTTATTCACTGACCATTAAACAATCAATAAATGCTGCTGCCATTGTACTTAAGAAGTAATTTTCCAGACAGAGCTTGACACATCTGATCACATTAAACACCCGTTTGGTGCAGCGCCTAGATCATGGGTGGCCAAGCTCGGGCCTCGTGAGCTACCAACGGTCCATGTCTTCCAGGTCTCCTTGTTGGAGCACAGGTGTGTTCATTACTAAATGCACAGGGTCAATGCAGATGCGTACTGAACCATCTTTTTTTTACTGCAGCAACCATGGCAGACACCCACGGAGTAGCTTCTACCACTGGAGCAATGACACCTAATGCTGTCATACGCATTATTTCCGCTATCACCTTATCTTTCATGGCCAGAGGCACCCTCCTGGGAGCGCACACTGTGGGAGGAACAGTCTCGTCAAGACGCATACGATATGTGACAGGGAGTTTTCCAATGGTCTTGCAGTCAAACAGATCAGCAAAGTCTCTCAATTCTGGAATGTCCTGTTGCAGCACATGCACGTCAGCACTTAACGTTATTAACCCCAGTTTTATACTATCTGGCAGACCTAATAAGGGTTTGACATTACTATCCACAATATGAAACTGCAGCGGGACACCTGTGGAGTTAAACGTGGCCACGCCCAAAGTCTTGATTATCTGACCACCGTAGGCAATCAGATTTACTGTGTGAGAATAGTCAATAGGTGTCTTTGGGTTTGTACGGTGGAGGAGTTCACGTGACATGACATTGCATTTGGCGCCAGTGTCAATTTTAATTTTGATGGCGTTATTTGTCTCCTTGTCAATTATGGTGGTGAATATTTCACCCTTTTCAGCCCTTAAGTCAACACTCTCACAGTGAAGACCAGTGTCAGGATTGTTTTCTGGCGGTGAATCTACAGTATGGACTCGGTGCGGCGGGCTGCTGGAGCGTGCACTGTGGTGTTGCTGGACATCAGCTCTGGGCTTGGACCTGCACCAACGAGCAAAGTGATTTAGTTTCCCACAGGCATTGCAGCGTTTATTGAAAGCAGGGCACTTGTGGCGGTCATAGGAATGGCGTCCGCCGCAATTAACACAGCGTGTTTGTTGCTGATCATGTTGCCGGAGATCACATATATCAGACTCTTTTTTCAATTCAATTGTACTTTTGCGAGACTGCTCGTGTAGCATGCATATGTGTATAGCAGTGTCCAGTGTCAGCGTCTTCTCCCGCAGAAGATGCGTGCGAGTGACATCATCATAGGTCCCACATACAATTCTGTCCCTGATGAGCTCACTTGCTAAATCACCATAGTCACATTTCTTTGCTAGTAGTTTTAATCTGGCAGCATATGACTGGATGCTTTCAGAGGGGCTCTGCACAGCAGTGTTAAATGCATGCCTGTCCATTATGACATTCTTCACTGGTAAGCATATCTCATCAAACTTTCTAATCAGTGTGTCTGGATCCTCCTGATCTTCCCCCTCTGAGTACACAAATGTGTCAGCTTTATCTACAGCTTCAGCACCTGCTAAGTTGAGAAGAGTGTAAGCCTGTACCTTTTTTGGTTTGTCTGAGAGTCCAGCACAGCAGTAGACATGCCATTCTTTCTTGAACTTGAGCCATGTGTCTGCAATGGCATCATCAAAGACAAGAGGATCTATGCGTCTGAGACCTTGTGCCATCACAGCCAACCTTCTGACACCATGTAGAACTGTCTGAGTTCGGAAGAACAACATCAGACTGGAGAACAGTGCAAACAGTACTTTACTTCAGGATTACATACAGAGAACTGCCAGAAATGGCTGCCAGGTATTTCCTGTCAGCAAGCACTTCCTGAATAGCAAGTGGATGGCAGTGATGTCACTTCTGCCAACCACACATACATACAGCATACATCTACAGGGGCTCCCACACTGCAGCGGATCAGCGGTCGTACGGACCACTAATCCGCACATCCCATTTAAGGCAGGCTTATGGCAGCGTAAGCCTGCATGACAGAGGGGAGTGACGGGGGGTGTGCACTCCCCTCTGTCTCGCGTAATTACAGTCTCCCACACGCACGCAAAGCGTGCAGGAGTCTGGATCAGGCCCAAGATAAAGAAATGGACAATTTTATATTGTAAGACATATTGCAAGACCTTACTAAAATTAAAGGAGATAATAAAAATGGCAGATTTTAATTTACATGATTCAAACTGGGTTCAGTCTTTAGCAAGCTTTACTAGAAGTAGGGATATTTTAAATTCATTACAGGCAATTGGTGAGAGAGCCCACTCGCAATAAGGTTATCTTAGATTTGGTACTTACAAATGCTGACAGAATCTCAAAAGTAAGTGTGGGTAAGAACCCAGGATCCAGTGATCAGCAGTATGGTTTAGTATAGAGACTGAGAGAGACATGTACCGCATTAAAATAAGGTTACTAGATTTTAGGAAAGATGATTTTGGGGAAATGGGTAAGTGATTTTTTGGTATAGTGGGGGCTTATGAAAGGAGTGCAGAAGCAGTAGGGAAATTTTAAACAGTAACAGACCTTTGTACAAGGTTATCATGGCAGCAAAGGCACAAGTTGGGTAAAAACTGGCCCATTGGTACTAAAAGAGGATAAAAGTTTTTCAGGTATATAAATGAAATGTGTAAAACTAAAGAGGTGTACACAAAATCAAAATCATGCTCTTGGTGTGCAAAAACCCAAAGTCTCAAAGTATCATTAATGGCACTACATTAGAAACTACTAAGGAGGAAATCGATCTAGGAGTCATTATTTCATGTGAGATAAATGTAGACAGGCAATGTAACAAAGCAATAAGAAAGGCAAGTCAGATGCTTGGTTGCATAGGAAGAGGAATTAGTAGAAGAAGTAGAAGTAATGATGCCCCTTTATAGATCGTTGGCATGGCCTCACCCAGAATACGGTATTTCAGTTCTGGAGGCCATATCTCCATAGGCTGTGCAAAGAAGAACAATTAAAATGGTACAATTTACAAAACATACCAAGAAAGACTAGAGTAACAGAGAAGGGAGAGGAGGGATATGACAGCAGCTTTCAAATATATCAAGGGGTATAATTAGCCAGAGGAAGGGGTGGTATTTTTCAAAGAAAGAGGTGCAATAGAACACAAGGGCATGAATATAACTGGAGGGTGATAGGTTCCTAGAAAAATGTGTGGGGAAATGACAGTACTTTACTGAAAGGGTGATAGATAAGTGGAATAGCCTCCATTATAAGGTGGTAGAGGCTAACACAGTAGAACAGCTTAAACATGCTAGGGATAAATATAAGGATATCCTCAATCTCAATTGAGGTTAAAATAAGATCTAGTGTAATAAACACATGGCTACACTGAATGTGCCATGTGGCTCTTATCTGTCATTACTTTCTATATTTCTTTGTTTCTATACTATATGACAACTTATTCCTTTGGTAGGATCATTTAGTTAGTTTATCCTGCTCCTGCCCTCAATGGGTTTTTATTATTGAATTCAAGTTGTGACAGTTATACTCTCTCTTGCTCAATGCATGGTCCTTTGAGAAATTGAATTGGTGGACAGTGAACAGGAGTTTTACACAGATTATGGATTCATGGACATAATATTTTAGGAATTTTTGCAAATAATTTTGTCTAAAATCTATTCTCTCTGCTGACGCTAAGTTCATTAGTGGTGCAGCACTGTGAGTAACCCTCCTATTGTTCAGTTTTTGGAGGTCCCCCTAGGATAATTATTGTAGCTGTAGCTTTTTAGCACATTCAGACCACCATATCCCTTATTAGGTGTGAACTGCAATGCTCTACACCAATGTATAATAGTTATGTTTAAAAAAAACTCACAAACGATATGATAAAAAAAAATAACATTACATTTTTGCAGGGAATGAGGTAGCAGCTTTAAAATATGATTCACAGGATTTGCAGAACCAAACAGCTTTGGACGCTGCTGGTAATCGTAAATCAGACGATTTTCCAGAATGACACTGGGCTTGTTCCAGACATGCGGCGGTGTGTACGTCCGACAGAGAGAGGGGAATGAAAGCAATAAACCTGCCTTAAGTCAATCCAGCGGATGAGTGGTTCGTGCGTCTGCTGATCCACACAAGAGTGGGAGCCCCCTCCCACACTGTACAATTAGCATGCTTCTCCCCGCCCACTTTAACAGGCGGAGGGGAAGCCCAGCCCATTTCTACGTTCCGTATGATTCTTGCTACACTAACATCTGGAGGGTGCATGCGAGCGTAAGTGGCCTGACATTTGTAGGTCAGGATCCAGCCCCCTGTCCTGTTGGAAAAATAAAAAATAAAAAAATGACACCAATCTTATTAAATACTTTTGTATTGGTGTTTTATTACTTGTAAGGTACCCTTTAATATTAATTCTGCCAACTGAAAATACAGTTTACATATATGTTATTTTTAAAAATTAATTGCATATTAATTAAACCATTAGGGTTAATGGCCTAAAGTTTTTTTTAATAAAAGTAAGAACTTATATGTCTTAATATAATATAAAATAATGATGTTTTAGGCCTAGTTCATATGCTCATTTTGATAGTTTAAAATCTACACACCACATTTGAGGTATCTGACAATTATCATTCCAGTCACATGATAATGAATAGATCTTTCCAGTTTGTATTGTGAAACGATGCAGCAGAATCGGCAGATACTGCATTGCATCATCTTATTTGTTTTATAGGAATTCCTCATTTTTAAATATCGACTATGTCCCAACTGAATCAATTCCTATTCAGATTTCTGCATGGTGCCACCTTGTGGGCAAGCAGTGTGTGAAACAATCCAGAGGAAAATAGAGAGTGGTGTATACATGGGACATTGTAAGCAGGCCGAGGATAGAGGACCCGATTTACATATAAAACCGTTTATGAGGATATGCGTGTGTAAACCATGGGTGATTGATTCACAGAAATGGAGGACTCACACTTTAGCACAGCAAGTTTTCCACATGCGTATTCAGAGATGCATGGGGATAGATCCAGAGCTAAGTAAGTGATAGTTACGTTACATCGCGTAGCGTGTTTACGCTAGCGTATTTTCTATGCACTCCCCTAAGCACTTCCCTCGCTCATATGTACTTTGGCCATTTTACGCTTCTCAAACCCTACCTTAACTTTTCAAAGCGTAAGTACTGACGTTCATGGATTCACATACGTACTGGCCGGGTGTGGGGCTCCGGTCCGAAAGTCCCATTTTCAAAAAACCCGATTCCAGTTGCGAACTGCCTGAGATTCAATTGCATATGCCTCTAGGAGGCATTGCAATCGATCCACGGAGCACTAAACTTTCGGTGCTCTGAAAAGTGTTAAAAAAAGGTCCCCCCACTAATTCTCCTCTCCGGCGATAGTGGCGGCAGCGACGGCGGAGGTGTGGCGGAGTTATCTACTGTTTCTGAATGTGAATGGGTGAGTGTGCCGAATGGCATACTCACCCATTAAAAAAAAAAAGTAGAAAAGCGTAACCATTCAAAATAGGGACATCTGAAAAGAAACTTTAGGATATCCCTATTTGCAAATGGGACATTCCTACCGGAGAATGACAACAGTACCGGCCTAACCCATGCCCATACTGTTCGATTTAAATGCCTCCCTCCGCCTATCAAACAGAACTACTGTCATATGGATGAACCTGCCCCTTCGTTCGTAGTTTTGCTGATGGTACGTACGTTCAGAGTTACGTGGCATAACATTTGCCACGCGTATGCTTAGTAAATGCTAATGGGCGATTTTATGTCAGCTGCTAGCGTAAAATCGCTCACTTACGCAGTTTAGGATCTGTCCCATGGCTATTAATGCAAATAGCAGTTACACGGACAATTAATGTACAGCAAGAGCGTGTCTTTTGACTTAATTCTGATGCACAAGTTTGCGATACATGAGGAAGCAACCAGGCGCAGGTTGCCTTCACTTCTCTTAAGTTGTCATGTCATGGTCGCTATGAGCCAATGCGTGTTGTCGTCTTGATTTTGTTCAGCCCACACCTGTTGTTTTTAATGAATCAGTTGCGTTTAATTGATACATTTAAAACCTCATCTATTTAATCATCTGCTGCTACACCATTTTGTGCAACATTTTAAAAAGGTCAAGGTAGGCATTTTAGTAAAATGTTTAATTTGGTGTTTTGTTTTTTTGTTTTGTTGGTTATATATATATATATATATATATATATATATATATATATATATATATATAGAAAGAGAGAGGGCGGGCTCAACAAACACACAAAAAAA
>WWET01005747.1:1137-28231 GCA_011038615.1 Limnodynastes dumerilii
ATCTTGCGTGCGTAAATCACCTGACGCTCTTAAATCTGGATCCGGTCCAACGTTGCTGGGGCATTTTCTTTCCTTTTTTTCTGTTGCTAGCAGATTACCCCTGCCATAGGTTTTTCTTAACCTATAAACCATATATACATATGACCCAACATTGGGACTCTCATTGTTAGAGTGTGATGGACGTTTCTGCATTTTATTTTACAGATATAATTATATAGAGTCGAATGCAGACCTACGGGCACCTTACGGGCACCCGAGGTCATTACGGCTGTTCTTGGAGCGTGGAGTGCACTCACCCTGCACTCCTTACTTTCGTTATTAAATCTGGACACTTACGTGTCCTACCTCCTACCTTAACTTTTATGATCACAAATGTGGCCTTATGCCCCGTCCCCTCATTACCATGTCTATCTCCACCTTCACGGCAGAGATACGACATGCGTAAAGGGAGGGAACATTCGTTATGATGCCGACCCTTACAGCGACGTAAGAAGTGCATGCGCACAACCTTCAAAACTAGAGAATTACAAACGAGCTGTACGTAATTCCCCTCTCGGTTGTAACCATAGTCTGTTACTGGTTAATTGCAATATTGCAGGGACATTTCCAGCAGATTACCTCTGTCTTTCATGCACCTGTTTGTATTAACCTATAAATTAATCTGAGCAACATTCACTTTGTGTATTCTGTTTACAAAGCAACCGAACTACTAAGCAACAGCCATGATGTTTATCATCCAGTTTCTTGTAAGAGCCGCATCTTGGTTGCCTAGCAACAGCCAGAATCTGCTTGAGCAATCAGGAGAAAAGATTTCATGCCACTGCGACTACTGCATGTAACAAGTGATAACTCACAGGATTGAGTCATGTGCTTTCTGCTGGATTAAGAAATGGGTCACCCATTCATTACAATTCTGCAGGAGCTGTGATTACAACTAACCAGTGAGTAAACAAAGTTTATTGTTTTACTATTTGTCTGAAAGTTAGTTTACACTTCATAATGAAGTTACGTACGTCAGTACTTCCGGATGAGGAGCAGACCCTTCATTTACGCCGGGTCTATCCCTGCCATATAGGCAGGGATAGCCATTTAAATGAAGGGTCCAGAAGGGTGCATAGAAGACAAAAAGGGCGCGGTGTCTAACTAGGGCTTGGTGTTCACTAGAGCCCCTAATGCTGGGGATAGTCTAAACTGCAGGACAACTAGCAGGTCACGCCCCCCCCCTCCCCCCGGCAGCAAAGCCCGGGAGAGGAAGGAAGAATACCAAGATTGAGACAGAGCGGTAAATCCAGATCTACAGGCTAGTTACGTTAGAACGCGTAGCGTATTTACATTAGCGTAATTTCTATGCACTCCCCTAGGCACTCCCCTCACTTGTACCTACTTTGGCCATTTTACGCTGCCCAAACCCTACCTTAACTTTTCATAGTGTAAGTACTGAAGTACGTAATTGATTTACGTACGTGACGACCTAACCTGGCCCATATTTTCCAATTTAAATTCCTCCCTCCGCCTACAAAGCATAATTACGGGTGTTGTATCGATGCCCCCGCCCCATTGTTCTTAGTTACGCTGATGGTATGTACATTCTACGTTACGTGGAGTAACATCTGCCGTGCACATGCGCAGTAAATACAATTAGCCACTTTGACGTCATCAGCTAGCGTAAATACGCTAGCATACTTAGCTCAGGATCTGGCCCAGAGAGAAGGAGAGCAGGACCACGCAGTTAGCGGGAAGAGACAAAGTCAGAAGGAACTGACCTGTAAACAACAACATGGAACAGAGACTGCTGATGGAAGGAGGAATGACAAGACTAAAAGAAGTTACTGGACGTACAAGCGGTGGTAGTCATAATCCCGTAATTATCCCGTTGGAAAAAATACCTACATGAGTTTCCCTATTAAAGAAATCCCAACATGGAGATGTTATGGTACCCCGGGTTTACCTCTACCGAGTGCCAGGGTGACCAAAGAGGGAGAGAGGAATCGAGTAACTCACCGGATTGTAGAGCCTGATGTCGGACCGGGTGTTCGCTAGAGCCCCTGATGGTGGGGATAGACTGGAGCTGGTAGGGCCCCGTCAGGTTACGCCCCTTAGAGGAAACTCGGAAGAGGAAAGGGAGCAGACGGGGAATGGGTAACAAGCGGGGTATAGCAAAAGAGGTACCAGAAGGGACTGGACCGTAACAAACCACAGGAAACACTAAACTGGACACAGAGACAACGGGAGGTGACAGGACAAACAGGACTTACTGACAAACTGGGACTAACACTCGCTCACTCACCCACTCAACCCAACTACCCCGGAGGGCAACGAACACAAACTCACAGGAGAAGGTAAGGAAATGCCAGGAGGATAAACACAGCACGGTGGCAGCATTAGGGAATGGTCACACTGAGGAGAGCAGGCTGGGCGCAAGGCAGGATCACAGGGGGCAAGCAGAAATCAATACACAGCAAATAAGCAAGACACATACAAAGGCAGGCACAGATACTGGGGTCAGAGTCTATAACCGGCGCCATGCAGAGGAATGAGGGGGTTTAAATAGAGGCTGCTAGTCCCTGATAGGCTAGCAGCCGTTCAGCATCCAATAGGCACATTCCCCTGGCTGGGAGGAGTGACAGCAGAGTACAGCGCATAGACGCGCGTCAGTACAGAGCTCCGGCGGCAGGGAGCACGTGGGTTTTTTTACTTTCGGTCAGCGTGTGTCGGCAGGAGCAGAGAGCAGGGAGAAACACGTGGTGCGTGTTTCCCTGCGATCCGAGGACCGGGAGAGGTGAGTATTGCTGCGCATAACAGTACCCCCCCCTTGACGAGGGGTTAAAATACCCCTAGGGGAAGGTTTATCCGGAAAATTGCGATGGAATTCTTTGATCAATTTGTCAGCATGTAGATCCTTAGATGGCACCCATTGACGCTCCTCAGGGCTATAACCTTTCCAATGGACAAGATACTGGACTTGATCCTGAGCTTGAATTGAGGACAGACTCCACTACGAATTCTTCTTGCCCATTAATCATGACTGGAGGAGGTTTAGATACCGGAACAGGCTTGAATCTTTTAGAGACAAAACAGCGTTTTAATAAGGACACATGAAAAGTATTGAGAATTTTCAAATTCCGTGGAAGGTCCAACCTGACGGCCACTGGATTGATCTGTTTGATTATGGAAAAAGGCCCAATGAATCGTGGACCCAACTTCTTACAGGGTTGACGGAGCTTGATATTTTTGGTGGATAGCCAAACTTTGTCACCCACCTTGAAGGAATGCTTCCTCCTACGGAGGTCGGCTCTGTTTTTAGAAGAGATGGATCCTTGTTGTAAAGAATGGTTGACTTTCGGCTCTGTTTTTAGAAGAGATGGATCCTTGTTGTAAAGAATGGTTGACTTTGAGCCAGATAGATCTAATCTTCTTAGCGATCCTACGTGAGTCAGAAGACTGCTCCACTTCAGGCTGAAGAAATGAATTAGCGCGTGGATGATATCCATAGGTACAAAAAAAAGGGGACACTTTGGTAGAGCTGTGAAATGCATTATTGTAAGTGAACTCGGCCCATGAAAGATTTTGGGACCAATTGCCTTGGAACTTTGAGGTGTAACACCAAAGATATTGTTCCATGTTTTGATTCACACGCTCAGTCTGGCCATTAGATTGTGGGTGATAACCAGATGACAAGCTAACATTGATGCGTAGTAACTTACAGAACGCTCTCCAAAAACAGGCGACAAATTGAGTACCTCTGTCAGAGACAATATCTGATGGCAGACCGTGGAGGCGGATGATGTGGCTGACAAATAAGTCGGTTAACTCCTGCGCAGAAGGTAAGCCAGGTAACGGAACAAAATGCGCCATCTTGGTGAATCTGTCCACCACCACCCATATGGTGGTGTTACCGGAAGAGCTAGGCAGATCTGTCACGAAATCCATGGACAGATGGGTCCAAGGACGTCTGGGAATGGGCAGAGGTAATAGGAGACCTGCTGGCGGGGCCCGAGAAGCTTTGTTCTGTGCACAGATGGTACAGGCGCTGACAAATTCTTTGACATCTTTGGTCATGTTGGGCCACCACACAATACGAGTCAATAGATCCAAAAATTCTTTGACATCTTTGGTCATGTTGGGCCACCACACAATACGAGTCAATAGATCCAAGTCTTCTGCACCCCAGGATGACCCGCAGTCTTGCATGAATGAGTCTCCATAAGTACGGCCTTTCTGAGGTTCTGTGTGACAAATAGCCGATTGTGCGGCACCTGATTAGGCGCTTGATCTTGGTCCTGGAGGATGAGAGAGTGAAGATCTCTGGTGAGTCCTACCAAGATAGATGTAGGGGAGACAATAGGAAGGGGGGGAGAGGAGGGAGCATGTTCCGGAACGAATGACCGTGAGAGGGCGTCAGCCCGCTTGTTCTGTGAACCTGGTCGGTACGTGAGGATGAAATCAAATCTGGTAAAAAAACAAGGCCCATCTGACCTGTCTGGGATTCAACCTCTTAGCCGCTTCAATATAGGCTAAGTTCTTGTGGTCAGTGATCACAACAATGGTATGTGCTGCCCCCTCCAACCAATGTCTCCACTTATCGAAGGCCAATTTAATGGCGACCAATTCTCTGTTGCCAACATCGTAGTTTTTCTCCGCAGGAGAAAACTTCTTGGAAAAATATGCACAGGGGTACATCTTCAAATCCTGTGGATCTTTCTGGGACAAGACCGCTCCAGCACCCATGTCGGAGGCGTCAACCTCAATAATGAACGGAAGATCCGGATCTGGGTGTCGGAGGATGGGAGCCGAGACAAATGCTTTCTTGAGATCATGAAAGGCTTTAATAGCAACTGGCGGCCATTTGCTAGGATCCGCACCTTTCTTGGTAAGGTCAGAGATGGGAGTGACCAACATGGAAATGCTTCGAATGAATCTTCTATAATAATTAGAGAATCCCAGGAAGCGTTGAGTTGCTTTTAGGTTGCTGGGTTGCACCCAGTCCAAGATGGCCTTCACTTTGGCCGGGTCCATGGAGAACCCCTCTGGAGATATCACGTACCCCAGAAACGTGACAGTCTTCACCTCAAATTCGCATTTCTCTAGTTTCGCAAAGAGGCGATTCTCTCTAAGGCGACTGAGGACCTGGCGGACATGTCTCCGGTGTGAGGTAAGATCAGAGGAGAAAATCAGAATATCATCAAGATAAACTACAATGAATCTCCCTAGGTAGTCTCGAAGAACCTCATTGATCAAGTCTTGGAAGACAGCGGGCGCATTGCACAACCCGAAGGGCATTACCAGGTATTCATAGTGTCCGGAGCTCGTGTTGAACGCTGTCTTCCACTCGTCTCCTTCGCGGATTCTGACCAAATTGTAAGCGCCTCTAAGGTCAATCTTGGAGTATATGACTGCTCCTCGAAGCTGGTCAAACAGATCAGAGATGCGTGGGAGAGGGTAAGTATTCCTTACCGTAATCTTGTTCAACCCCCGGTAATCAATGCAAGGCCGAAGAGATCCATCTTTCTTGGCGACAAAGAAGAATCCGGCACCGAGTGGGGATTTAGAGGGACGAATGAATCCCTTGCGTAAGTTCTCATGGACATATATATCCATAGAAGAAGCCTCCGGGCGAGAAAGAGAAAAGAGTCTTCCCTTGGGAAGTTTAGCCCCAGGAATCAGTTCAATGGCGCAATCCGAAGCTCTATGAGGAGGTAAATCTTCTGAAGCCTGATCCGAAAAGACGTCAGCAAAATCTGAATATTGGACCGGAAGGGTAGTCAGGTTAGTCTGTCCCAGACGGATGGGACGGGAGAGACATGTCCCCATGCAGAACTTGCTCCAGCCCAGAATCTCGCCAGAAGTCCTGTCGATGCGGGGGTTGTGGGTCTTTAACCAGGGATGTCCAAGGACAATGTGGGCTGCGGGGCAGCGGATGAGGAGAAACTCCAAAGCCTCAGAATGGCATACCCCAATGGAGAGTCTGAGCGGGACCGTGCTTTTCAGGATTACCCCTTCGGACAGAGGTCTTCCGTCCAAGCCGCAGGCGGTTTTTGGCGAGGAGATGATCCTGGTCTCAATCCCCAGAGAATGGGCAAACTCTATATCAATAAAGTTTCCGTCGGCCCCACTGTCAATAAATGCAGACACAGTGACCTCTTGGCCGTCGACTGACAGACGGGCTGGAACGAGAAGGGAATTTTTTGAAGATAGAAAGTGAGTACCCAAGTGAGTACCCAGACGGAGCCCTTCATTCTCTGTCTGGGTTAAGCGTTTCCCGACGTGGTGGTATTGTTGGGGCAGTTATCAGCCCGGTGAGCCTTCCCACCGCAGTAAAGACAAAGTCCCAGAGTGCGTCGTCTTGTCTTTTCTTGTTTCGTAAGACGATAAGAACCGATCTGCATAGGTTCCTCACACACCGTAGAATCAACTGGAAACTGGACCGGAGAAAAGGAAGGAGAGGAATCTTTTTCCACTCGACGTTCTTTCAATCGGCGGTCCACCTTAATGGAAAGGCGCATAAGGTCTTCCAGGGTCTGTGCCTGAGGAAACTGCACCAAAGAGTCCTTCACCTGTTCAGACAGGCCAACGCGGGAACTGACTACGCAATGCAGGATCATTCCATCCCGAGTCGTGGCCCCAGCGACGGAACTCAGCACAATATTCCTCTGCTGATCTTCTACCCTGGCGTAGGGAACGTAGCTTAGCTTCGGCCGTGGCGACACGGTCTGGATCATCATACAAGAGACCTAAAGCATCAAAAAAGGCATCCACGGACTGCCGGGCAGGATCTTGAGGAGACAGACTAAATGCCCATGCCTGAGGGTCAAACCCCTAAAAAGTAGATAAAAACTAAAAAATATACAAGCTTGTGCTGCCACACTTTGTAAATATATTATAAGAACTTAAATAATAATAATAATAATAATAATAATAATAAAAGCATTTCAAAAGCCTTTCAATTCAGTGTTAAAAGCAGATTTAATTTATTATAACAAAACTGGTACCATTAACACATTTAAAATAGTTTATCAACTCCACTCATATTTGAAGGTATCCATAAAACAAAGCTGTAAGTGTGATTCTACTTAGAGTAATAAGTCAAATCTCTCAATTTTAACCGTAAGAAACTTGCAACTAAAGATGATATATTTACAGGTTGTTATACTGTATTTGCTTGCTAGTCTTCCTTTGTGCTTTGGAGGCCCAGTCACTCCCGAGGGTATTAGGATGTTTCCACCAATGAAAATATAACCTCAGTTGGTAGCACAGATATTATTAATATATTATATTATTACTATAACCCACTATGGTAGCACAGATATTATTTGGAAGATAGTATGTAACCAGAGGTCGAAATAGCGAGTTGTGGGCCCAGGTGCAAAAAAATATGCTATGGCCCTGATGATTTCCCAGATAACCTGATGGGGAGATTTGGAGGTGAGGTGATGATGGCTGTGGTACCTTGTATCAGCATGGGCCCCAGTGCCGTTGCACCAATGGTAGGTCAACCCCTGTATTTAACACACAGTTCCACTTGTACATAAATCCTTATTGCTCCTGCAGTCACAATCTATAAATAGACTTTCACTGATAGCCAACCTTTATTTTTCTTTCCTTCAGTTGCAAGAAACATTCATAGATCGTCCTTGATCTGTGGGATTTCTTACCCATCCACGCATGTATCAAAGATCACTCGGTCCGGCCACTTTTATATGTTATGTTAAGCAGAAATCAATACACAGCAAATAAGCAAGACAGATACAAAGGCAGGCACAGATACTGGGGTCAGAGTCTATAACCGGCGCCATGCAGAGGAATGGGTGGATTTAAATAGAGGCTGCTAGTCCCTGATAGGCTAGCAGCCGTTCAGCGTCCAATAGACACATTCCCCTGGCTGGGGGGAGTGACAGCAGTGCATAGCGCATAGACGCGCGTCTGCACAGAGCTCCGGCGGCAAGACCACGTGTGGTTTGTTTACCTCAGAGTCAGCGTGTGTCGGCAGGAGCAGAGAGCAGGGAGAAACACGTGGTGCGTGTTTCCCTGCGATCCGAGGACCGGGAAAGGTGAGTATTGCAGCGCAAACCAGGAGAAAATCCTGACAACAAAAATTACAAAAATAAATTCCCGACACTTGAAATAGCGGCAGCTAAAATACCCAACAATTAACAAATTCCGAAAAATACAGTCCCATTTTGACATAATGACAATTTTCATTGGCACCTTTTTTTTGCCAATTTGACATAATAACAATTTTTATTGTCATCTTTTTTGCAACACCTACCGATGACTGGACAGGTAAGTTAGGTAGTCTTAGGGTTAGGCTGTGGGGAGGGATTAAAGCTTAGAAGGGGAGTCTCCCTGCTGGGAGGGTTTGGATCTTAGAAGGGGAGACTTAGGGTAAGGCTGCAATGAGGGGATGGATCACAGAAGGGGAGACATAGGGTTAGGCTTTGGGGAATGGATGGAGCTTAGAAGGAGTGACTTAGGGTTAGGCTGCAGGGAGGGGGTGGAGCTTAGAAGGGGAGACTTAGGGTTTGGCTGCAGGGAGGGATTGATCACAGAAGGGGAGACTTAGGGTTAGGCAAAAAATGGGAAAAGGATCTTGTGCAGCCAATGACAGAAGATATGCAAATACCTTCCCCTCACAGGATACTCACACTCCGTCCGTCTTTTTTCAAAACTTAAAGGGCAATCTCTCTCTTTTTCTCCTATGTCCTTGGTTCCGGATAACCCGACCACGGTGGAGTGGTCGGGTTAATCTTCATCTCCTATCCTGATGTCCGCCTCGATGTCCCAGGAGCAGAGAAAAATTATCTAGTGCAGACAATCTCCAATTGGGTAAGTGAAAGCGAAGTGAAAACCACTCGCACTTTTTTCCTCTTGTCAGTAAGCAGGTAACCGATCATCTTTCCTCCATCCGTCCACCTCCCACGATTCTGGTATGATCACTCTCTTCTTCCTCTAGGTCCTCGACTCCTGACGTCCCGATCTCCGCAGGTTCCTTCCACACCTCAGATCTCCACCTCCGATCCCGATGTCAATCTCGGCGTCTCCGGAACAGGGGAAAAGAACATCTAGTGCAGCCAGTCATAAATTAGGTAAGTAAAAGTACAATAAGAACCACTGACACTTTTTCCTTTTCAATAAGCGGGTAACCAATCTCTTTTCCTCCGTACAGGTCCTTCGTACTGGAAGTACCACCAGACCCTATCTTCACGTTTCTCCTGGGTGATTGTCCCTATCCTTGGGATATCGGTTGTCATTAATTTGGGAATAAAGCAAATTATAACTTCCGTTTTGTTCTTCTTTTATTTCAATAAAAAATTTAAAAATATAAAAATACAATTCAAGGGAATTCTTCAATGAAGACTATATAAACCTTCGAGAAATATAGAGGTGTGGGACAGGCGGCGCTGAGTGTTTGCAATGGGATAGGGAATGTCAGAAAAACAGATAAATTAAATCCGTACACCAATAAATGCATCAATAAATAATTAATAAATTAAATGAAGTGGCAATTGATATCCAATTAAAAAAGGTAAAGTGCATCCATGAGCCAATAAATAAATAGATAATTGCCCATCAATAAATAAACAAATAAGTGAGATAGCAAAAAATCTATATATCCAATGAGGATAAAATAAATCCAAAAAGAAGAAATGATCCGTGGAAAAAAGTTCAAAAAAAAAGTCTCTTTGCTTCCACTAGTGATCCTTATTCAACAATAGTCCCAATGTGAACCTTTAAAACAATAAGCCCTATGAATAAAATCCAGCCTCCAACCCAAAGAGCAACAATAGTCCTTTAAAAACTCTGTATCACCCTGGTGGTCCGGAAGGTTAAACATCCATCTGAACTCGCATGTGGGTAAAAACATAAGAACAATCTTTAATTAGTACAGGAACATAAATAAAAGCATGGAGAACAGTGCGTCCTACCAGGGTCGCGGTGATGGAAACAGGAGAGAAACACTGCCGCTGCAGCTGTAACTACCCGGGTATGCAGCGTGTAGATGTCAGTTCTCCTAGTCGCGTCCTGGAAATGACGTCACCTTCTGTAGCCGGTCCACGGGCAAACGTGTTTCAGGCTGCACTCAGCCCTTTCTCAATAGCCTGGACCGGTGTGTTGTGCTCCTCCTCTTTAAATACTCCGTAATTCATGCTCATTGGTTGGAGGTTAAAGGCTCATTATGTAAGGGCAATAACAATGTGTGCTGACATTCCAATTGTGTAAAAAAACATATTCCATTGGTATAAAAACACTTAATTAAATATGTTCTGCCTAATTGGTCAATGATTAAACACAATCAATAAAAAAGTGCAATTCAATTCACAATTCAAGGGAATTCTTCAATGAAGACTATATAAACCTTCCCCTATCAGGGGAGGGGGACAAAATATACCCCTACCTTCTAAAAAACTCCCACTCATTCTGTCCTCACAGTTGACATAAACCCCCAAATAATCAGTGTCCAAACCAGGGGCCCCTATTCTGGAACACCTCACGGGTTAGAGGAAAAGGGTAGAGTAGGGAGAAAAGTTTAAATAGCGAATATCAACATCACCCGAACCACCGACACGTTTCAAGTCTATTGACTCTTTCTCAAGGTGTATCCCTGGGTCTGTGTGTTCCCTCCTTTATAAGGCGTCTGACATCATTGTCCGGCTGACAAATATATGTATACTGTCATACATTCTGATCTTTTAACTTCTAAATATTTCCATTTAGGAGTGCTCTATTTTAGCGATACATGGATCTTATATCCCCCTTCTAAAACATGACATTATAATTATTATTTATCCTTAATTCCACCTCCAATATTCGTGTGCCGTAAGTCCATGACATTATAATTCTTATTTATCCTTAATTCCACCTCCAATATTCGTGTGCCGTAAGTCCATGACATTATAATTCTAATTTATCCTTAATTCCACCTCCAATATTCGTGTGCCATAAATCCCACTCTGTAAAATCCAAGTGAATACTCCTCTATTTCTACCATACAAAAATTTTGTGCATTATTCTTTTACTTTCCATACTAATCTTGTGTTAAATTGTGATATTACAATGTCCTTACCCCATCACTTTACATAATCTTCTAAACTCCCGATTACTTCTCCTATCACTTTCTGAATCCCTTCACTGTGATGACATCTTCCGCAGTGCATACTATATGTGAACCTAAGATATTCTCTCTTTGTGAATCCCTTAACTGTGATGACATCTTCCGCAGTGCATACCATATGTGAACCTGAGATATTTTCTCTTATATATACTGATAAAAAAAACTACCCACCATTTAAACTATGCATAATATAAATAAATAGATCCTCCTCTTCAAGTGATAAATCAAATAACCAACTTTTCTTCTCTAATATTAACTTAACCTCATCTATGTTTTCCTTACACTCTTATGCTTATAGATCCGTTAAAGGTCCTTTACCTATAAAGGGTTGGTGTTCCTTAAAGGGCCAGTGTCTTGTTATGCACTTCCCATCTAGGGGGTATGGAATTTCTGTGGTAAGGTTCCGGAGTTTCTGGTCACGCCCCGATATGTTTACCCTAAACACCACTTTAATTCAAATTGGTTATTGAGTTATTGAGTGGTGCATGGTCCCGTTGTTAAAAATGACCTCCATCTCCTTCCTGGCCAATGCTCCTTGGGCATCACCATTTCTCCAGTTCCCCACTGCTTTATGTATTCCCATACACTTCTTTATAGTCCCTATGTTGCTAGTGTGTACTTTCCTGAAATGTTCAGACAGTGGATGTGTTGTGTCTCCTTTTTTAATTTTTCTGACATGCTCGCCCCATCTCTCCTTCAGTTTTCGTGAAGTCCCCCCCACGTATTGTAGGGGGCAATCACATTCTATAATGTGCATGCAATTTTTTGAATCACATGTTAAAAAGTCCTTCACTTTTATTTCCTTCCCAGTTTTCGGTTCTCTATACACGGTGATATTACTTTCTCTTGCTTTTACTTGTCTACATACCAGGCAATTGCCACACCTAAAAAATCCTTCGCGTTTGATTGTTCTTTCATTATTAGGTTTAAATACAACACTACTTACTATGTGTTTTTTAATATTATTCCTTCTCCTGTATATAAATTTTGGCTTTTTCCCGATCACTTCCTCTAGATCCCCATCCTGGCACAATAGGTTCCAATATTTCTTTACAATGGTCTAATTTTTCCTGTAACTTCCATTAAACTGCATTATGAAAGGGACAATTTCTTTTCCTCCTTCTTTACCTTTCTTTTTCTTTCTTTTAACAGATTTTTCCTAGCTACCTTACCTATTTCCTCAAACACTTTTCTTACTTCCTCCTCCTTAAAGCCTTTTCTCACAAATTGTCCCTAAAGTTCTTCTCCCTGGGTCTAGTAGTCCTCTTCCTTCGAGCAGTTGTGTCTAATCCTGTAAAGCTGCCTTTTTTGGCACTGTCCTTAACCACTGGGGGTGGTGGCTGCTCTCCTGGGGGATGAACGAATTAGCATCAGTTTTTTTCCTAAAAGTTCTTGTCCACAACTTCTCTTTTTTCCTAAACACAGTCAAATCTAGGAATTATAATTCCACTTCACTAATGCTGAAACTCAGACTTATCCCCCAATCGTTCTTATTGAGGTGCTGACAGAAAGCGTCCAGGGGTTTCCTACCCCCTTCCCACAGGAAAATTACGTAGTTGATGTATCTTTGATACACCCCCATAAGCTCTTTAATGTTAGGGTATGTATAGACGTGCAATTCCTCCCATCTGGACATGTATATATTAGCATATGGGGGCGCAAACTTCATCCCCATAGCTGTTCCTGCTTCCTGTCTATAATGGCTCCCTTCGAACCAAAAGCAGTTATTTTTAAGTATCAGCTTAATACTTTTCAAAATAAACTCTTTTTTTGGTTCTTCCATTTCCGAGCTGTCGAGCATCCATTTAACCTCTATCTCTTATTGATGTTGTATAATAGTGTAAAGGGAGCCCACATCTGCCGTTACTAGATGTAGGCTCCCCTTCACTTTGTATTGTTCCAATATCCTGATGATATGTCCCGTGTCCTTTACATAGGCTTTAATTTTTCCCATGAATGGTTGTAAATAATGGTCGATCATTTCAGAGAGGTTGGCCGTAGGTGACCCCACTCCCGAAACGATCGGCCTCCCTGGGGGTCTCATGGGGTTCTTATGGACCTTCGGGAGTGTGTAGAACACTGCGATATTGGGTTTATCCACTATCAAAAAATCCCTCTCTTTCTCCGTTAGTACACCTTTCATTAGAAATTCATCAGCTAGATCTTTTATTTTCTGTTTAACTGCTTCCATAGGGTTACCTCTCAGTTTTTTGTATGTATATTCATCTTATAATAGGTCCAAACACATCTTCCTATAGATTTCTTGTCCCAGGATAACAACACTGCCTCCCTTATCACTGGGTTTTACCACTATTTCTTTATTCTGTGATAAATCCTTTAAAGCTTTTCTCTCCTTACCTGACAAGTTGTTCTTTTTGTCATTTTGGTTAATCTTCATAAATTTCTTTCTAACTAATTCACTAAATGTGTTGATCCAATTTCCCTTTACATGAACCGGGAAAAAGGTTGATTTTTACTTGAACCTCTTGTCTTTTTGTTCCTCATCTTTTTCTTCCCCCTCTTTCTCCTTATGTTTCCCTTTTTCCTGATTTAAAAAAAACTTCTTTAGGGTCAAACGTCTGATGAATTTTTGAAGATCTACATACAGTTAAAAATCCCTAATGGTTCTAGTTGGGGCGAATTTTAACCCCCTCCCAAGGACATCCCCCTTCTTAGTCAAAGAGTGCTTACTAAGATTGAATAATTTCACTTTTTTCCTACCTACTCCGGTGTCTATCTTTCTTATCTTATTTTGTTTCTGTCTTGCTTTTTGTAATGCCCTTTTAAAAAATTTTTATGCTTTATCTCCGCCCCTTTTGCCCCTATTCTTCTTCTTAGGGGCCTCTATCCTAAAAAATTCCTATGATTCCTTCTTTCATCATACATCCTATCATCCTTCCTCTCTCCCCTCCTATCTATGAAAGTTCCCTACATGGGGCCACTAAAGATTCCAGTTCTGATATTTGGGTCATTAGTTCTTTCAATCCCCTACTCTCTTCTTTCAGGATTAGGTCTATTAGGGAGAATGAGCAATGATCTAAAATGCCATACCATGACTTTGTGAACTCCACAGATTTTTGTTTCAAAGGAACATATCTTTTTGATTCTAAGACCCCTAGGTATAATTTGGTCTGCTCTATATCTTTCCATGATTACAATGCCCCACCAAATCTTGTTCTCTCTTTGGAGAGTACTATCTAACTTCTCCATAATCCCCTCCAAATCACCATCAAACAATTCATTATCTCCTCTGAATACTTGTTCTATTTTCTCTTTCTCTCTCTTTCTTTTCTTTCATCTCTGTGTGCAAATATTCTAATAGGATTCTTGGGTCTGCTGTTATGAGTGTGTAGGTGTAAACCACTGTGAGGGGGAATAGAGCAGACACAGCACTCAATCAACCAGCGGGAGATCCCAGGAGAGGTAACAAAAACTAGCACTCAGGAGAAAGAAGGATTAACACAGAATGGACCTAACACCAGGGAGAGAGAGATGGGGATAAGAAACCACTGAGGGTCACAGCAAGGCACAGGGCAGGATCAAGCGTATTTACATTAGCGTAATTTCTATGCACCCCCCCTAGGCACTCCCCTCGCTTGTACCTACTTTGGCTGTTTTACGCTGCCCAAACCCTACCTTAACTTTTCATAGTGTAAGTACTGAAGTACGTAAAGGATTTACGTACGTGACGGCCTAACCTGGCTCATATTGTCCAATTTAAATTCCTCCCTTCGCCTACAAAGCATAATTACGGGTGTTGTATTGATGCCCCCGCCCCTTCGTTCTTAGTTACGCTGATGGTATGTACGTTCTACGTTACGTGGCGTAAAATCTGCCGTGCGCATGCGCAGTAAATACAAATAGCCAATTTGACGTCATCAGTAACGTAAATAGGCGAGCATAATTAGCTCAAGATCTAGCCCAGAGAGAAGGGGCCTGATCCAGAGCTACGGCCGCCGTCGCTAGTCTACTTCGCATGCGAATACAAATAGCCAATTTGACGTCATCAGTAACGTAAATAGGCGAGCATAATTAGCTCAAGATCTAGCCCAGAGAGAAGGGGCCTGATCCAGAGCTACGGCCGCCGTCGCGTCGCTACGAGCGTACGCCCGTTTTTTGCGTATTTTCGTACGAAAATTCGCACTGCGCATGCCCAGTATGACAGCTTCCTGTCGGCTGAGAAAATTCGAAAATAGAAATGTAGAAATAAAAGTATATTCTGAATAGGGAGTTATAGAGAAAATTCGAAAATAGAAATGTAGAAATAAAAGTATATTCTGAATAGGGAGTTATAGAGAAAATTCGAAAATAGAAATGTAGAAATAAAAGTATATTCTGAATAGGGAGTTATAGAGAAAATTCGAAAATAGAAATGTAGAAATAAAAGTATATTCTGAATAGGGAGTTATAGAGAAAATTCGAAAATAGAAATGTAGAAATAAAAGTATATTCTGAATAGGGAGTTATAGAGAAAATTCGAAAATAGAAATGTAGAAATAAAAGTATATTCTGAATAGGGAGTTATAGAGAAAATTCGAAAATAGAAATGTAGAAATAAAAGTATATTCTGAATAGGGAGTTATAGAGAAAATTCGAAAATAGAAATGTAGAAATAAAAGTATATTCTGAATAGGGAGTTATAGAGAAAATTCGAAAATAGAAATGTAGAAATAAAAGTATATTCTGAATAGGGAGTTATAGAGAAAATTCGAAAATAGAAATGTAGAAATAAAAGTATATTCTGAATAGGGAGTTATAGAGAAAATTCGAAAATAGAAATGTAGAAATAAAAGTATATTCTGAATAGGGAGTTATAGAGAAAATTCGAAAATAGAAATGTAGAAATAAAAGTATATTCTGAATAGGGAGTTATAGAGAAAATTCGAAAATAGAAATGTAGAAATAAAAGTATATTCTGAATAGGGAGTTATAGAGAAAATTCGAAAATAGAAATGTAGAAATAAAAGTATATTCTGAATAGGGAGTTATAGAGAAAATTCGAAAATAGAAATGTAGAAATAAAAGTATATTCTGAATAGGGAGTTATAGAGAAAATTCGAAAATAGAAATGTAGAAATAAAAGTATATTCTGAATAGGGAGTTATAGAGAAAATTCGAAAATAGAAATGTAGAAATAAAAGTATATTCTGAATAGGGAGTTATAGAGAAAATTCGAAAATAGAAATGTAGAAATAAAAGTATATTCTGAATAGGGAGTTATAGAGAAAATTCGAAAATAGAAATGTAGAAATAAAAGTATATTCTGAATAGGGAGTTATAGAGAAAATTCGAAAATAGAAATGTAGAAATAAAAGTATATTCTGAATAGGGAGTTATAGAGAAAATTCGAAAATAGAAATGTAGAAATAAAAGTATATTCTGAATAGGGAGTTATAGAGAAAATTCGAAAATAGAAATGTAGAAATAAAAGTATATTCTGAATAGGGAGTTATAGAGAAAATTCGAAAATAGAAATGTAGAAATAAAAGTATATTCTGAATAGGGAGTTATAGAGAAAATTCGAAAATAGAAATGTAGAAATAAAAGTATATTCTGAATAGGGAGTTATAGAGAAAATTCGAAAATAGAAATGTAGAAATAAAAGTATATTCTGAATAGGGAGTTATAGAGAAAATTCGAAAATAGAAATGTAGAAATAAAAGTATATTCTGAATAGGGAGTTATAGAGAAAATTCGAAAATAGAAATGTAGAAATAAAAGTATATTCTGAATAGGGAGTTATAGAGAAAATTCGAAAATAGAAATGTAGAAATAAAAGTATATTCTGAATAGGGAGTTATAGAGAAAATTCGAAAATAGAAATGTAGAAATAAAAGTATATTCTGAATAGGGAGTTATAGAGAAAATTCGAAAATAGAAATGTAGAAATAAAAGTATATTCTGAATAGGGAGTTATAGAGAAAATTCGAAAATAGAAATGTAGAAATAAAAGTATATTCTGAATAGGGAGTTATAGAGAAAATTCGAAAATAGAAATGTAGAAATAAAAGTATATTCTGAATAGGGAGTTATAGAGAAAATTCGAAAATAGAAATGTAGAAATAAAAGTATATTCTGAATAGGGAGTTATAGAGAAAATTCGAAAATAGAAATGTAGAAATAAAAGTATATTCTGAATAGGGAGTTATAGAGAAAATTCGAAAATAGAAATGTAGAAATAAAAGTATATTCTGAATAGGGAGTTATAGAGAAAATTCGAAAATAGAAATGTAGAAATAAAAGTATATTCTGAATAGGGAGTTATAGAGAAAATTCGAAAATAGAAATGTAGAAATAAAAGTATATTCTGAATAGGGAGTTATAGAGAAAATTCGAAAATAGAAATGTAGAAATAAAAGTATATTCTGAATAGGGAGTTATAGAGAAAATTCGAAAATAGAAATGTAGAAATAAAAGTATATTCTGAATAGGGAGTTATAGAGAAAATTCGAAAATAGAAATGTAGAAATAAAAGTATATTCTGAATAGGGAGTTATAGAGAAAATTCGAAAATAGAAATGTAGAAATAAAAGTATATTCTGAATAGGGAGTTATAGAGAAAATTCGAAAATAGAAATGTAGAAATAAAAGTATATTCTGAATAGGGAGTTATAGAGAAAATTCGAAAATAGAAATGTAGAAATAAAAGTATATTCTGAATAGGGAGTTATAGAGAAAATTCGAAAATAGAAATGTAGAAATAAAAGTATATTCTGAATAGGGAGTTATAGAGAAAATTCGAAAATAGAAATGTAGAAATAAAAGTATATTCTGAATAGGGAGTTATAGAGAAAATTCGAAAATAGAAATGTAGAAATAAAAGTATATTCTGAATAGGGAGTTATAGAGAAAATTCGAAAATAGAAATGTAGAAATAAAAGTATATTCTGAATAGGGAGTTATAGAGAAAATTCGAAAATAGAAATGTAGAAATAAAAGTATATTCTGAATAGGGAGTTATAGAGAAAATTCGAAAATAGAAATGTAGAAATAAAAGTATATTCTGAATAGGGAGTTATAGAGAAAATTCGAAAATAGAAATGTAGAAATAAAAGTATATTCTGAATAGGGAGTTATAGAGAAAATTCGAAAATAGAAATGTAGAAATAAAAGTATATTCTGAATAGGGAGTTATAGAGAAAATTCGAAAATAGAAATGTAGAAATAAAAGTATATTCTGAATAGGGAGTTATAGAGAAAATTCGAAAATAGAAATGTAGAAATAAAAGTATATTCTGAATAGGGAGTTATAGAGAAAATTCGAAAATAGAAATGTAGAAATAAAAGTATATTCTGAATAGGGAGTTATAGAGAAAATTCGAAAATAGAAATGTAGAAATAAAAGTATATTCTGAATAGGGAGTTATAGAGAAAATTCGAAAATAGAAATGTAGAAATAAAAGTATATTCTGAATAGGGAGTTATAGAGAAAATTCGAAAATAGAAATGTAGAAATAAAAGTATATTCTGAATAGGGAGTTATAGAGAAAATTCGAAAATAGAAATGTAGAAATAAAAGTATATTCTGAATAGGGAGTTATAGAGAAAATTCGAAAATAGAAATGTAGAAATAAAAGTATATTCTGAATAGGGAGTTATAGAGAAAATTCGAAAATAGAAATGTAGAAATAAAAGTATATTCTGAATAGGGAGTTATAGAGAAAATTCGAAAATAGAAATGTAGAAATAAAAGTATATTCTGAATAGGGAGTTATAGAGAAAATTCGAAAATAGAAATGTAGAAATAAAAGTATATTCTGAATAGGGAGTTATAGAGAAAATTCGAAAATAGAAATGTAGAAATAAAAGTATATTCTGAATAGGGAGTTATAGAGAAAATTCGAAAATAGAAATGTAGAAATAAAAGTATATTCTGAATAGGGAGTTATAGAGAAAATTCGAAAATAGAAATGTAGAAATAAAAGTATATTCTGAATAGGGAGTTATAGAGAAAATTCGAAAATAGAAATGTAGAAATAAAAGTATATTCTGAATAGGGAGTTATAGAGAAAATTCGAAAATAGAAATGTAGAAATAAAAGTATATTCTGAATAGGGAGTTATAGAGAAAATTCGAAAATAGAAATGTAGAAATAAAAGTATATTCTGAATAGGGAGTTATAGAGAAAATTCGAAAATAGAAATGTAGAAATAAAAGTATATTCTGAATAGGGAGTTATAGAGAAAATTCGAAAATAGAAATGTAGAAATAAAAGTATATTCTGAATAGGGAGTTATAGAGAAAATTCGAAAATAGAAATGTAGAAATAAAAGTATATTCTGAATAGGGAGTTATAGAGAAAATTCGAAAATAGAAATGTAGAAATAAAAGTATATTCTGAATAGGGAGTTATAGAGAAAATTCGAAAATAGAAATGTAGAAATAAAAGTATATTCTGAATAGGGAGTTATAGAGAAAATTCGAAAATAGAAATGTAGAAATAAAAGTATATTCTGAATAGGGAGTTATAGAGAAAATTCGAAAATAGAAATGTAGAAATAAAAGTATATTCTGAATAGGGAGTTATAGAGAAAATTCGAAAATAGAAATGTAGAAATAAAAGTATATTCTGAATAGGGAGTTATAGAGAAAATTCGAAAATAGAAATGTAGAAATAAAAGTATATTCTGAATAGGGAGTTATAGAGAAAATTCGAAAATAGAAATGTAGAAATAAAAGTATATTCTGAATAGGGAGTTATAGAGAAAATTCGAAAATAGAAATGTAGAAATAAAAGTATATTCTGAATAGGGAGTTATAGAGAAAATTCGAAAATAGAAATGTAGAAATAAAAGTATATTCTGAATAGGGAGTTATAGAGAAAATTCGAAAATAGAAATGTAGAAATAAAAGTATATTCTGAATAGGGAGTTATAGAGAAAATTCGAAAATAGAAATGTAGAAATAAAAGTATATTCTGAATAGGGAGTTATAGAGAAAATTCGAAAATAGAAATGTAGAAATAAAAGTATATTCTGAATAGGGAGTTATAGAGAAAATTCGAAAATAGAAATGTAGAAATAAAAGTATATTCTGAATAGGGAGTTATAGAGAAAATTCGAAAATAGAAATGTAGAAATAAAAGTATATTCTGAATAGGGAGTTATAGAGAAAATTCGAAAATAGAAATGTAGAAATAAAAGTATATTCTGAATAGGGAGTTATAGAGAAAATTCGAAAATAGAAATGTAGAAATAAAAGTATATTCTGAATAGGGAGTTATAGAGAAAATTCGAAAATAGAAATGTAGAAATAAAAGTATATTCTGAATAGGGAGTTATAGAGAAAATTCGAAAATAGAAATGTAGAAATAAAAGTATATTCTGAATAGGGAGTTATAGAGAAAATTCGAAAATAGAAATGTAGAAATAAAAGTATATTCTGAATAGGGAGTTATAGAGAAAATTCGAAAATAGAAATGTAGAAATAAAAGTATATTCTGAATAGGGAGTTATAGAGAAAATTCGAAAATAGAAATGTAGAAATAAAAGTATATTCTGAATAGGGAGTTATAGAGAAAATTCGAAAATAGAAATGTAGAAATAAAAGTATATTCTGAATAGGGAGTTATAGAGAAAATTCGAAAATAGAAATGTAGAAATAAAAGTATATTCTGAATAGGGAGTTATAGAGAAAATTCGAAAATAGAAATGTAGAAATAAAAGTATATTCTGAATAGGGAGTTATAGAGAAAATTCGAAAATAGAAATGTAGAAATAAAAGTATATTCTGAATAGGGAGTTATAGAGAAAATTCGAAAATAGAAATGTAGAAATAAAAGTATATTCTGAATAGGGAGTTATAGAGAAAATTCGAAAATAGAAATGTAGAAATAAAAGTATATTCTGAATAGGGAGTTATAGAGAAAATTCGAAAATAGAAATGTAGAAATAAAAGTATATTCTGAATAGGGAGTTATAGAGAAAATTCGAAAATAGAAATGTAGAAATAAAAGTATATTCTGAATAGGGAGTTATAGAGAAAATTCGAAAATAGAAATGTAGAAATAAAAGTATATTCTGAATAGGGAGTTATAGAGAAAATTCGAAAATAGAAATGTAGAAATAAAAGTATATTCTGAATAGGGAGTTATAGAGAAAATTCGAAAATAGAAATGTAGAAATAAAAGTATATTCTGAATAGGGAGTTATAGAGAAAATTCGAAAATAGAAATGTAGAAATAAAAGTATATTCTGAATAGGGAGTTATAGAGAAAATTCGAAAATAGAAATGTAGAAATAGAAGTATATTCTGAATAGGGAGCTTTATGAAATAGAATTGTTCGAAATTGAGAATAATAGCAATAGAGAATAATCGAAAATACAACAATCGAAATGGAAATACAATCGAAATGTGCATGTTTCGTAACCTATTACATTCAAAAAAGGGAACGTTCGAAATAGCGAAAATTTGAAATTGCGGACTTTCGAAATAGCGAAAATTCGCAATTTAGTGGTCGAAATAGAGATTTTCGAAATTGGCATTTTCTAACCGGGGACTGCATACCAGGCTGTGGGGAGGGAATGAAGCTTAGAAGGGGAGTCTCCCTGCTGGGTGGGTTTGGATTTTAGAAGGGGAGACTTAGGATTAGGCTGCAGGGAGGGATTGAGATTTAGGGTTAGGCTGCGTGGATGAGAGGGTTAGGGTAATGGAAGGGGAGGGTTAGGGTAAGAATAAGCATAAGGGTTGGGGTAGGGGAAATTTAGGGTTTGGCTGCGGGGTGGGAACAAATTTTAGAAGGGGAGACTTAGGGTTAGACTTCGGGGAAGGGACGGTTAGAGTGAGAATTAGTTTAAGGGTTGGGGTAGGGGAAATTGTCGTATTTCAAGTTATAACTATTTACCGGTCATCTGTAAAAGTCACAAATAAAATTGGCAATAACAATTTTGTCAAGTTGGGGATTATTTGTGCTGGGAATTCCTACTGGACCCGTACAAGGGCCGACACAGCACACAATCAACCAGCGGGAGATCCCAGGAGGGGTAACAAAAACTAGCACTCATGAGAAGGAAGGGTTAACACAGAATAGACCTAACACCAGGGAGAGAGAGATGGGGATAAGAAGACACTGAGGGTCACAGCAAGGCACAGGGCAGGATCAAGATGGGGCACTTAAAAATCACTAAAAAGCTCAAGGGCAAGGAGACAAGAAAGCAGGTCACAGCACTGAACACAGAAACTTTAATCGGCGCTGACCGAAGCCAGCGCCACACTGATATAGAACCTGCCAGCTCCTGATAGGCCAGTAGCCCTCCAGCCCTCATCAGCTAATATGACCTCTCCCAGGCATTGGAGAAAAGTCAGTAACAGCAGAGGCACAGGAGGTGGAATGCCCGCTCGACCGAAGCTGCGGCAGCGCTCCACATATCCTTTATTTACATGCCGCGATCGGACCAGAAGGGGTAAGTTACAGCCATACCTGCCCGCTCATGATGACGGCATGTAACACATACCTACTGTATGTTTTTTGCTTTTATGTACATAAGACTTCTCACTGGTGATTGTGGATTCAGGCACAGTGATAAAGTGTTCATATCATCTACAAACTGTTTTCAGATGATGATTTTGTAATGTCAGCTTATGGTCCAATGGATGCTGTGTGCCCATCACCATTGTTACCACTTGGCTCACCTCCTGGGAGGTAAAGTTTGGGTTACATTTTCTAGCTGAATTCTTGATACCATCCTTCTATTACCTCAATTTGTGTTGTATAACAAAGGGGCTCATTTACAGCATTTATTTATTTATATTACTGTAAAAGGGTGATAGGGGGCGCCTTAATTGCTCCCACTATATTCTTTCTGTTCCTGGATATGCTTGTTACATAATTGCGCGCTTTCACACTTTCTCTCTCATGACATGCCTACTCCAATCCTTTACACTAAATTTCTCACAGGTTCATTATCACCTGTATCAAGAATTATTATCCAGATTTATATGTATGAAATAGTATCTTTACTGGTACAATAATAGAATTACTGGGGTAGGGGAAAGGGGGAAAAAGGGTATATATCATCAGAGGGAAGGCACTATTAACATAAACGATGGCAGGTGCTACATGAGATTCAAAGGATACAAGGTATTAGGAAAAAAAAAAAAACTATTCCCAATCAGCAATAGTTAAATGTGATAGTAATAGTAATAGTAGCAAACAGTGTGGCAAAGAAAATAAATCACAGTACCGCAAATCAATGCAAATGCTGACAGAGAAGTAACAGAGAGGAGTCAGCTCATAACTGCAGACACATAACTTTTAACAATAGAGTGACAGGCAAATAGCGAGCACGTGGAGTTTACGACCATGGAAGCAAAGCTTTGCTATGGATAAAGGTCTGGAGGCAGAAGGCAGGTGCTGACGCGCGTTTCGCTGTGCGTCTGGCTTTCTCAAAGGCTGCTGGTGATTGTTCCCTCATACAGGTGAGTTATATAAGGCGTTCCTAATTCAAAATTCGTAGCATGATTGTATGACACATATAGTGATGTCTAAAACTGAAAATCAGGTAAGTAACAGAACTTATTGTATAACATCCAAAAGAAAGTCCCATAGGGACATTGGGCTGGATCCAGAACTACGTCCGTCTTCCATAGACGGACGTAGTTCAATTTATTGAACTACGTCCGTCTATGGAAGACAGACATAGTTCTGGATCCGGCCCATTGTAAGGTACAAAGATCTGAATAAGGCAAATATTCAGACCATGTGTATCAGGGCTCGAAGTAAGGGGTTATACGGGGGTATGCCATACCGTCACTTCTCCCACTGATTTAATTGAAAGCTTTAAATCTCCATTCACTTCTCTTATTTCATAATTTTCATACCGCCACTTTTAAATGTCCATACCGCCACTTCTAAATTTCAACTTCGACCATTGATGTGTATGCCAAGTCTCATGTTACATTGCGCTATTCATTCTATACGTGTCAAGGATGGAATTATTAATGGTGTAGAATGGGGAGAAAAATATCACCCCAGAAGTAAAGTGGTCCATAAATTAATAGCGAAGAGTATTAATTCGAAAAATAATGATAAAAATAAAAACTAAATCTAAATTTAATTTCGACTTTATAACTCGCAGACTCCCTCATCCAGGGTAGACATCTAATCCACTATGCTGCCCAGGACCAGTACTGAAGACTAATTCCTAGTCTATAAGACTTAACTGATACAGACAAGGTATGTAGAAAATAACCACAATCTAATTACAATAACAATACAGCAACATCAGATGCAATAAATAGATTAATTATTCCCCCTAGCGGTGCAACAACTCGTAACTCTCAGCATTGAAAAGTGGATATGTACAAATAGTGCTACCAAATTTTAAAGTTTTCAAATGCATCTGTCCAAACATATCCAAAATTAATAAGAAGGGTGCAAAGCCTTACAATTAAACTAAAAATATTAATAATCCCATACCAATAGGTCCTTTAACAGTAACAACACCACTAGGTGTATAATAGGCAGCAGGGCACAAATTCCACATTTGATGTCAAAAAGTTGTTTTCTGGGAATTGTAGATTAGATTATTAACAGTAGTGGTTGTTTCATTTACCTTTTGTTTTGACATCTACAGAGGAGTGGCTTGTTTCCAATATTCGCCTTGATGCTGCATTTCTTATTTAGGACGCTGCTGCCTAATTTATATATATCCAGTACTTGCTAGGTGGTGTTTTTTCCCCATGTGTTTGTATTTTAAATAATCTTCTATTAAAGATATGTTTTAATTTTGTACATGGCGTTCCTTTTTCTCTGATACTATCAGTGTGCACCAAAGGGGTTTTTCTTAAACATTTAACTATTGCTGATTGGGAATAGTTTTTTGTTTTTTTCTAATACCTTGTACAACAATACAATGATATTAACATAAACTTACACACAATAATTATGATAGTTCAACATAGATGACAATGTGTGTGTAGGCACAATAATATATGACCAATTTCTTACTAATTTTGTACATTTTACTCATGTAGGTATGTATGTGCTTGTGTGTGTTTGTGTGTGCGTGTATAAATTCAAAATAATTACAATTACTGTGTTGGTTGCATTGGGCTGTGTGCAGAGCTCCGCGTATACGCAATCTACGTTGCAACAAGCAATGCGGCCGGAGCTCTGCATACGGCCCATTATCTCCACCTCACAGATAAAGCAGTCATTTCCTGATTCCTAATATTACTCAAAGTATTATAATACCATTGCTTACAGACTATGAGGTCTTCTTACTATGAGGTCAGCCATATTAGGACCACATGTTTATGGTGGTTTTATGGCAGCCATCTCACTACTAGGACGACATCAATGCCCACAGACAAATCTTACTACTAGGATGACATCACTGTGCGCAGACAAATCTCACTACTAGGACAACATCACTGCGCACAGACAAATCTCACTACTAGGACGACATCACTGCACACAGACAATTCTTACTACTAGGACATCACTGCACACAGACAATTCTTACTACTAGGACGACATCACTGCTCACAGACAATTGTTACTACTAGGACAACATCAATGCACACAGACAATTCTTACTACTAGGACAACATCACTGCCCACAGACAATTCTTACTACTAGGACATCACTGCACACAGACAATTCTTACTACTAGGACGACATCACTGCCCACAGACAATTCTTACTACTAGGATATCACTGCACAAAGACAATTCTTACTACTAGGGCAACATCACTGCTCACAGACAATTCTTACTACTAGGACGACATTACTGCGCACAGACAATTCTTACTAATAGAACGACATCACTGCTCACAGACAATTCTTACTACTAGGACAACATCACTGCGCACAGACAAATCTTACTACTAGGACGACATCACTGTCCACAGACAATTCTTACTACTAGGATGACATCACTGCTCACAAACAATTCTTACTACTTGGACTTCACTGCACACAGACAATTCTTACTACTAGGACATCACTGCACACAGACAATTCTTACTACTAGGACATCACTGCCCACAGACAATTCTTACAACTAGAACAACATCACTGCACATTCTTACTTTTAGGACACTGTCACAATAACCATTAAACACTACACATATTAAACATATTGAACCGTCGTATTACCACAGCCCATGCAGGCCCATGAAGGAGTTTATTATGGTCAGAGAGAGATGGTAAGTCCAGTGTCCAGAGAAAAGAGACTGAATAGTCTAGAGGGAGGAGCACTTACAGTGCAGGCTCCTTGCTTTTGATATGTTAAAGAAGCCATCTTCCTGTAGAGAAATCCATGTAATATGGGGGAAGGAAGAAACCAGTTCTATTAGTGAATGGCAAACTATTATTTGTGTAGAAAATTAAATATATATAACAATGAATTTTATATATCTTCTTCAATTACTGTATTAGTAACATTCATATTTTTACCACTCAACCCCGTTAACCTCCACCCCAAATTTTATTTTATAACTTTTTCCTCCCTCCTCACCCAAGCTTATATCCTTATTCCCCCTGTGGATGATCTTACCTCATTCACCCTCACCAATCTCCATGTCTCCATGTCCTGCTACACTACCCCCCAGAACCTTGTGACACCCCCTCCCATCCTTTTCTGTCTTGTTCTGCCTATTTCCTTCCCCCATTCCCTCTCCTTCCCTCTCCCACGATTAGGATAACATAGCAAGCAGAGCCGGATTAAGACTTCACGGGGCCCAAGATACTGGTTTGAAGGCCCCCTCCCAATGAAGCGATGAAGTGATATACAACACACACATATACACATATACATATATACATATATATACACATATACACCCACACACACTTTATATATATATATATATATATATATATATAGGAACAGCAAAATACCAGCACTCAGAGACTTATAGTAGAAAAGCAGGTGTCAGTTTAATTCCGACGTTTCAGCGGCACTGCGACCGCTTTCATCAGGGACAAGAACAGAAGTGAAATGCCATACAATGTAAGACAGTATATATAGGAAAAAAT
>WWET01005747.1:38054-50476 GCA_011038615.1 Limnodynastes dumerilii
GAGTCGCTGGATGGCAGGTGAAGATGACAATCCCGGGGTTCCTGCTGCTCCTACGGCCTTCACAACGTCCGGTCCTCACCCTGGGTAACCGATCCTCTGCTGCTGATCGACGCGTTTCGGGCCTCACAAGCCCTTTCTCAAGATCTGTGACAACTCTGGAGAACGGTCTATTGAACTTTAGTAGTTTCTATATAGGTTATTGTTGCACTTTATCTGCTGCTAATTACTGTATTAAAGTGTGTTTGTAATTATTGTTTGAACATTAATACCGACCGGTATCGGATGTATTTTTAACTTTTTATTTAGGTATTAATAAATTGTTATTGATTCTGCAAAGTCCAGTAGTAGTTCTATTATTAAATTTTTTTATATTTATTTATCTGTTTTTTTTTTATTATAAAATGTTTGGTTTGTAATCCTGCTGGTTTTGGATATGCGCGGGTATAGTTTTGTATATTTTGAAGTTATGTATATAAATTTAGGTTATAAATACATCACACAAAGTTATGTTACCTTTTTCCATATTTCTTGGAGCTGTGGTCATGTGGAGAGTAGGAATAGGATACTCACATTAAAGGAAATTGTTGTAATGATTAAAAAACACAGACATTTTAGAATCTCAGAACTAAAACTACTCCAAATTGACCCACTCTTATTTATCTTCAGCTAAGTACTGTTGACCTGGGATGGTTTAAATACATTGGGCTGGATCCAGACTTAAGTAAGTGCTTGAAATTACTTACTCTTTGGGTTAAACCATGTTGATTGCAGGGGGAGTCAAGTTAATTGTATTCTTTGCATGCAGGGATATATCTTTGAATTGCTTACTGGACACAGATACTGACCAGCTTTACTATCCCACTGTTATTTAGACTTGGGATAGGAAACATCAATTCTCAACTCTAATACTGTTTGCAACTGATAAAATATGATTCCCCTGCAATCAACATGGTTTAGCTCAGGAGTAACTAATTCCAAGCACTTACTTAAGTCTGGATCCAGCCCATTGTGGCATAGAGGTTTAGTACCGTCTGATGGAGAATAGTAGCCATAGTGCTTGACATCTTTATATAGATTCATATCTGAAAGGATTGTTAATATGATATTTGTGTTAAAAAATGCAGAAGAATTATAGAATTTTGAACCTATGGAAAATGGGGAATGCTGTGTATATATATTTAGAAATTATAATATTTTTATAATGTATTAGTATTATGAGCAATAACTGGTGGCACGATTGTTGTGTTAAAATTTAAGTGCATATAATAGCTAGTATTGATACCAAAAGGTTGTCTTTGAATCATTATTTGCTTAATGGAATTTGAAGTCATTGATTTTAATCAATGTACCTAATTTAATGTTTCTTCTTCTTTTTCTTCTTCTTCTTCTTTTTCCTTCTTCTTCTTCTTCTTCTTCTTCTTCTTCTTCTTCTTCTTCTTCTTCTTTTTCTTTTATTTTTCTATATTTTACAACTTTTTTTTTCATTAGATATCATATATTAACCTTACCCATTATGACACTTTATTGAGAAACCTGACTACACACATATCACTGATTGCACACCTTGACTGAGCACTGTATATTTCCAAATTAAGCTTACTAAATGTTTTCTATTTCAAAGTCTAGGTTTTCCTTGGTGGATATCTTAAACACAATCAGAGAGCAGCTCTCAGAAGCTATACAGAAAGCTGTGGTTCCTCATGCCAACCAGCTTGTATGCTGGTTTGTTATGATACCACCTGTGTCAGTATGATTAAAAAGGAGACCTACAGCCTAGGACTTTGACCCAAAGACAGAGAGGCAGGAGGCCTCTGGATGAAACAAGACAGCCAGGGCGGATGTAAGGAACAATTGCATTGTGGTATGTTTGTGGCTCACTTAGAATAGACAGGGACTGTCATTTGTAATAGTTAGAGGCCAGACGTCCTTGGTCTTGTGTGTGTGTGTGTGTGTGTGTTTGCAATTGTGTAGAGAGAGAGAAAGGAAGAGAGACAGAGAGATCTCCTTCATCCAGGGGATACACCAGCCCAGAGCCATTGCAAGATTATAGGACAAAACTTCACTGCTAATTCGATTGCAAAAGCACTGAAATTGCCTAATCACATTTAAACAGAGTAGAACTCTACATTTTTCACTATTGCCAAGCACACAGATGTGATCGCAGGCAGATCAGTCACTTTGTGATCGCTATTTGGAACTCACATGTATTTTGCAGATGTGCAATCAATTGCTGTGTTTAGACCTAAAACAAAAGGTTAAACCACAACATTTGATCAAGTCCAATATCATGACCACGACCAAGTTTGAATAAAACCACAATCCTTTTTACTATTGATTCTCAATTATACAATTTATTGTAAACCGAAAATATATTCAGATTTGTGTCATTAAATTTAAATCATGTTTTACTCATTAAAAGTCCATTATTCTTTTCACAGATCCAACTTTGGAATTTGTAGAACCCCAATTGCTGTATCTCCGGTATTCATCAGGTCTTAAGAAGTATTGGTTTCCCTTGAAGCCAGGTTGTTCAAAGAAGATCCAGTAGCCCTCAAGTACGTTACAAGACAAAACATTATTTACACCAAAGCTTTCATAGATGTTGGAGCAGTCATTAACATACTCCTTCATTTGGCCACGTAAGTCTTCTCGGTCATACAGTCGTATTCTGTAAGAACCATGATGCTGCGAAATAAAAATTTAGTTTACAATTATTGTTGTTGTTTTCTATACGCTAAATAATGTTAGTTAGGTTTTAGCATACTGTAAAGTTCCTGTTACATTATTATTATTTATTATTATTATTATTATTATTATTATTATTATGCAGAGGTTTGTGGCATGTGACATGTGGATATAACGTCTGCAGAGCTTTACTGTCAGTTACGGTGGGGGCTGACGTCATCTCTTATATAAAACACTGCCCCCTAGTGACCTATTCATCATTAGAAGCAGCCCGGATGAAGAAGGTTAGGTTCCCAGCGTCGTGGCAACAGGAGAACATCCAGAGAACCGGACTGGACACTTCAAGCAAGCTGAACACAGAATCCAATGAAGAACAGAACGCTTCCCACAATGCTGACATCAAACATTGAGTGCACAAACCTTTTATTAATTTTATTACAACTCACACTACATTACATTACACTTAGATTAGGAGAGATGACCACCGGAGGTAAGTGCACACATTTAGGGAACATAATTAGTTAGGGAATATTTATTTTTTACATGCATACTTTATCAAATGATTTAAGGGGTTAATCTATGTTTTGTGCTTTGTGTTTTTTTTTTCCACACACTACACACAGCGCTGCATGGTTAGAAATCTTACCATGTAGTGCTGATAGAACTACAGTTCAGTTTTGCTTATCCTTGTAGTTCGATCAGTATAGCATGGCTAAGGCTTTTAGCCATGCAGCACTAAGTTTTTTTTCCAATCTCACGCAACTTGCTGCGATTATTAAAGGGCTAATAGCGGTGGTTTTCTATTGAAAAAAACGCTATTTAGCCTTTTACAAATCGCACAACATCGCCTGAGATTGGAAAAATTGCGGCCAAATCGTTTTTTAATGAATTTGTAAAAATGTAAAAAAAAATCGCGGCTATATCGCCGCGATGTACTGCAATTTGAAATTGCAGCTAAAATTTGTTTTTAATGAATGAGGCCCTTAATGTTTTATAAATGATCAGATCAAGAACAACAATTACACTCCCTTGGACCTGATTCACACTTAAGAAGCTTCTCAAAATAAGAACTTAAAGTCACTCCTGGGCAAAACCATGTTGATTGCAGGGGGAATTAACTTAATTGTATTCTTTGCATGCAGGGATATATCTTTGAATTGCTTACTGCACACAGATACTGACCAGCGTTACTGTCACACTGTTATTTAGACTTGGGATAGGAAACATCACCTCTCAACATTAATACTGTTGGCAACAGATGAAATATGACTCCCCTGCAATCACCATGGTTTAGCCCAGGAGTGACTTTAAGTTCTTATTTTAAGAAGCTTCTTAAGTGTGAATCAGGTCCAAGATTTGTAGTCTTAATTGCCCTCACAATGCTGCTATACACTATATACTCAATTTGTGGGCTGATCTGTATTCTTCCCTCCTTTAACCCCTTGCTTCAGTCAAAAATTTAATATTGACACCCATTATCTAGGCATAAAGCAGGAAGTGGAAGTGGAATCGTTTTAAGAACGGCTGACAGTCTGACATAGTTTATAATGAAGATAAGCCGGTTCCAAAAATCCAATCAAACAATCAGATGCAATTTTACACTGTGATGGACTGTACATACTGATAAAATGTTGTTTAAAACTGTCATTTATTGTGTAATCTTCACAATAATTGGCAGTAAAACATCCATTGTGTTCCCAACTTAAGTATTACAAGGTCTGGTATTACAATTAAGTCTTGAAAGTTATACTGCTTGTTTAGGAACCACATTAAATATTAACACTTGCTTATATGTTTCACTTAAAACAAATACCATAGGACTACTGTCAATTAATGATATTTAACGTTATCAATATAATATTAATGATATTTGTTGTGATTTTACATTTTAATTCTTTCTATGCTGCATTCATCATCACTCTTTTGCATACCAAAAATATATCTTTAAAATAATAATTTTCCCTACTGCTTCAAATTGTATTAATCTTGTTCTAAAACCAGTATGAAAGTATACATATGGTGCTAGATTTACTAAGGGGCGATTTTTTTCGCAAGATTTACCAAGGCATGTTTTATGCTGTCGATTTATAATCGACAGCGATCTGTAGCAATTTTTGAAGGGTTAATTCAAGGACATTTAAATATTTATTTAAAGAATGGAGCACACTCATACATTAACGTTAGGAACGGATGTAATTTATTTATTTATTTATTTATTTATTTATGTATTTATTTATTGAATGGATGACAGTGATATATTTAATATAGGAATGAGGGTCATTTTATCATTGAATATACATTTGGGGACATTTAAAAATTTTTTTTAGGAACAGGGGACATTTTAACATTAACTATACATAGGGGGGTCATTTTGTATGTGGTTGCATGCACTTAACCCTTGGAATGCTACCACATATGGTACTATATGGCTTCACTGCTAAACATGGGCATGCTGTGCCTTCTAGTATGAGGCAGCATGCTATGGGTTAACAGTTTTACTTCAAAGCGACACTCACAGCAGGCACATTAGAATGGAACTTTGTTTTGCCATTTTGCTGCAATTTTATTAAGTGACGTTTTATTAAATCCGGCTATTTATATATTTTTCATTGTAAAAATTGCCATGGCGATCCTCCAAACAGCAAATTTTTAAAATGAAGGATTTTTGTTGATTTTAAGGTCTTTTGGCTATAGTAAATTTAACAGTTTAAAAATCACCACGATTTTTACCAATTTGACTTTTGTAAATGTACCCCATGGTCTCTTTACAAAGCCACAGAATTCCTCAATGATATATTAAACTCTAATTTACAGTAAAAGATAAAATAACATCTACAATAGAAGTCTTTATAGGATTTATTCAGCAAATATATATTGTTTGTGTGTGTGTGTCATCACTAAGATGAATGTGTTCGCTACCATTGTGTAAGGGACGGGGATTTAGTATTTAATTTATATATAAACACCCATTGCGCTATTCAGACTTAATATCTGTGCCTAATTTAAGTGAGAACAAAATGGAAGACTTAAGGTAGGGTTCTCCTGTGTGAATGCATTGTGATCGAGGGGAATAATCCCCCTTGCACTCGCAAGGCAGACTGAAGCTCCGAACACAGCTACAGAGCAATTCTGGAATCTGACCCATAATTATATTATTTATAATATAATAATATGCAATATTATATATAATAAGAAGTCATAAAATAGGTTATAATCATACAATCTATCACACAAAAAGAACCTACCTGTGGAATTGAATGACAAGATCTAATGGAGTCATTCAACCCCTGCCAACTCTGGTAGTCAGGATAGTCTCCTTTCTTCACATAGTACTGATGCCCCATATAATTAGAACGCTCATAAATCACCCAGCAGCCATTTAGTACACGAACTGAGTTGCAACGTGCAAGGTAGGAATGGAGATCTGCGCTGTCTCCGGAACATTCATGAGACTTGCCTTGAAAGTTTCTGTCTTCGTAAAAAATGATCTGCTTGAAATTAAAAACGAAAATGTGGGATAACATACACATTAATTGAGTATTAAAAGATAAAGTACAGAGATGTACAGTATATATTAGTTTTGAAAGCATAAACTCCATATTTATGATGCAAATTATTTTAAAAATTTTTTTAGGGTTTTTGTTATTTTTTTGAATATGAACAACAATATTTAGTATTTATATTTTTTCTTTGTATACTGACATTAAAAATTGATTTAGAACTACTTTACATTTCACTTTAATGCATACATTTGACATTCAGGGCCCTACTCACATATGAGAATGTTTTAAGAATCTGCACCTAAATTGAAGCTCCCTCCCATACCACCCACCCCTTTTTTAAGAACCTAAGACAATTAAGAGTGTCCTAGGGCTTCCTTAACTTCCTGTGCATATTTTCCTTATTAAGAAGGAAAATTCAGACAAAGTTTCCCTTACCACTCCCTCCCCAGCTCGTTTACATACCTCTTCCCTCCCACTCTTCTTAAAAATGACCCAAGACTGCACTGGCACGCCTGTTCATTATTAAATAGCTACGTGCGCTCTTTAAAGACCACACATAGTTAAAGTACGTTCCTAAGTACTACGTACATTGAGAAGTATTACGTTTCCTAAAAATCTGCACCTAGAAAGCAGCAGCTTCTTAGGTGTGAATCTGGTCCTCAGTGCTTAACTGGACAAGCCAAAAACGTAAACGCGTCTCTTGATTATATGCATGGTAGAATAATGCTGAAATTCTTGACTAGCAAGTTTATTACATGCATTAAAGATGTATATTTATAAAGATCAACAATGTGGCAACTGGATAAAAATAGGAATCAAAGGGGTTTTAAGGACTTTAAAGACATAGGGGCAGATCCAGAATAACGTTTCCGTGCGTATTTACGCCTGGCAGAAACATAAAAAGGCGATTGGTATGTACTGAGCATTCGCACCACAGATGATACGCTATGTAACATAACTCTGAGCATAAGGGTCTTTCCCGTATCAGTAGCGTAAAAACGTTTGAGGGGGCATGCCAATTTTACGTTAGCTGAAAGTACGATGAAATTACCCAATGTAGGTGGGAGTTTGCATTTAAATCATAAAGAATGGGCATGCTTAGTGGCGAGCTGCCTAAACGTATGTGTGCGGACATGAGAGGTTACGCTGCCAAAAGCTAATTTAGGGTTTAGAAAGCGTAAAGCGGACGAAGTATGTACATGCAAGCGGAGTGCCTAGAAAGTACGCTTGTGTAAATACGCTACGCTAGTAAACGGATTGGGTACACTATACCAAATCAAATTGATACTGACAGATATAGTGTGTGATATCAAGTGACACTATTAGTAACAACGAAAAATTATTCTGATTTTGGATAGTGCAGGAAAAAATGTTTTACACTATACAGAATTAGATTGGTACTGACAGATGTTGTGTATGATAGCATTTAAGTGATGCTAATTTAGTGACAAGGAAACATTCTGCTTTAAAACAGTGAAGATTTTTTTTTTTTACAGTTATACTGTAGGTCACAGCCTTAATACCAGGAACTGTAGTTCAGAGCAGAACCATAGATAACCACAAAGCACATAAAAAATATAATGATTGTTATATGTTTGTACACTATAAAATACCACCTCCAAACACACAATTCACTGTGCAGCTACTTTGATATTGCAGACAGCACAATTTCTGCTATACATCTTGTGAAACACAAAGTACTAACAATGGCTATTGTTTTATGACAGGCTAGTCAAGATCAGCACAACATCTGATAGACTAAAATGTTATTGTGCAATGTCTACAAGTATACAGCACCTACTACAGCCAGTAACCATTCTCATCAACTCTTGTATCTGAAATGGATGCCAAGTCACAAAGGAGTGGCTTAAATAGAATCAAATAAATGCAAGATCCGAGAATTTAAACTCATATTTTGCGTGATTTGAGGTCCGAATTAGGTGGGAGGAACAAAGGGCCTGATCCAGACCTACGGGTGCCTTACTGTCACCCGAGGTCTGTACGGCCGTCATCGTAGTGGAGAGTGCACGTCCCATGCACTCCCAACAGGCGGGCGGAAATCTGGACAATTACGTGTCCAGATTCCTACCCTAACTATTACGATCAACTCTGCGGCCTTACGGCTGCATTGGTTGATCGTAACGAGGCTTCCTCCGACCTGTCCCCTAATTTGCATGCCTATCTCCGCCTTGACGCATCTCATAACAGCCAGCTATTACGTGGCCATATGAAGGTTGTGCGCATGCGCACAAACCTTCATAACAGGGAAATTACGGCCGCCGTCTCTAATCTAATCTCTTATTTAATGCATAAATCTGCGGCACGGGGGAGTGGCACTTCAGTTCGGCATACCTAATCCCTGCCAGGGAGGTATTCAAAATTCTGTATGAGAGAAGGTAGTGACGGGAGTACATTAAAATAAAACAGAATTTAAAATATACCACAGCAACTGCCTTGAGACTAGTCTGCAAAAATGATATATTATATAAACATAAATGGGTCCCATTACCTTGCCCATGGTGAAAAGCCAGTAATTGAAATTTTCAGGTAATGAATCATGGTTTGACTTTGAAGCTTTTAAATATGGCAGATCATGAGGTTAATCTGCATATCCATACAAATGAATTTGTCTACCCAGTGAAAATAAAGGTGCGTATTATGGGAGCCTTTTTGTGTGACACAGTATGACTGTACTTTTATTGGTTGCTTTTCATGTAGGGTTTAAAGTTTTGGTTAAATCAGCACATGTTTTCTAAAGGTTCATTGCAACCTGAATAGAAAAAGAACTGTCTGGCAATGTGACAAAAATCTATGATGTCTACTTCATTTACTATAATTTTTTAGTGAAGCAAACGTCAGATGTAGAAGAGTGGCATGTTAGAAACAGGGAGGATATATTGTACTTATGCAATTAGGTTTGTTACGTACTGTGAATAAGAGATTGTAAGAGCCAAAATTCATAAAGTGTACCCTGGGAATCTGGATCAGATCTGGAAGAGAGGAGGCAGCCAAAGATACAACAATATCTTTATCAGAGATTTACTTAATACAGGCTTTCTAAATCATCAGGATGATAGTACATTTGATGGAAAAACCTGGCTTATGTGTCCCAATAGATCCAAATGTAATGTAACTGTGTAGAACCATGAGATTCTAATAGAGTTACTGTTTAGCAGTAGAGATGAGCATCGACCCCGTGTTTTGGTTTTGGTTCTAAATTTTCGTCGTGTTTTGGTTTTGTCAAAAAAAAATAATGAAATGTTTTGGTTTGTTTTTTTGTTTGGGATCTGTACTTTTTCCAAAATGTTCTTAAAATAATTGAAACCACGTAATTTTTATGGTTTTTTTGCACTTTAAGCATTATTAACACTAATAACATTCATTTTCAGTCATTCCCAGTCAAATTGGACCACCTCCCAGATCACAAGATTCACAAGATTCCAGCTCCCACGACACATCATGATATGCAATAAGGCAGACATCATATTTTGACTGTCTCCCTCAGTGAAGCCTCAGAACAGATCATATATTTACCCTCAACGCCAACCAATTTTGTACGCTTGCTTTTCTTCCTTCCTTCCTTCGGACCTGAGAATGAAGGGCTTATTTGAGTTTTGAAATAGGCATCATATTTTCCCAAAGAGGAATCATGTTCCTTCTTTAATGTGAATAGCAGATATCACTGTGCCAGCAGAGGTTGTGTTGTAATCCCAGGCTCCTTTGTCTACAACTTTCATTAAAAAACCATATTGCCAGATTCCAACAGCCCTTACCTTCATCTTAGTCTTCACACATAAGTAATATGTTATTGTATAATGTGTTATTGGCACACTGGCTGATTTTAATTTTCTTGACCATCTCCTTCAGTGAAGCCCCAGTATGGGTAATATATTAACCCTCAATGCCAACCTATTTTGTACACTTGCCTATCTTTCTTCAGGACCAGAGCATGAAGGCCTTATTTTATGTTTGAACTAGGCATCCAAAATGCCTCTCGACATTTTGGCTAATATAAAGTATAATATATGTTCTCATGTGTTTTGGGCAACAAATTGCCTTCAAAAATTTAATAAGGTAAATCACGTGCTACCAGAGAAGATAGTGGTCTATGGGTGGCCCCAAGGTTTATTTCCTAAATTGAAGGTCAAACTACCATTTTCATTTGACAGTTTGTGCACAGACCCCGCTTATACAGAAAGTAGATGCAGCAGAGGTGTGCAGCAGAGGTGCGCAGTGTGGGCAGACCTCGCTCAAACAGGAAGAAGATGCAGCAGAGGTGCACAGCATGGGTAGAGATGGGGGAGCTTGTGCTCATTATTGACACAGGGGAAGTATTGAAGATCACAGTGGACAGGATTTTAACCTAAAATACTCTGGGCAGTCTAAGTGGTACGTAGATTGCGTAAAGGACCTACTACTCATGTGCAATAGGTCCTTTACTACAGATATGCACCTAAGAAGCGACTGCTTAGGTGTGAATCTGGCCCAATGAAATAGACAAGCGCGCTACTAATGGGGTCACCTGTCTGTATCCAGTTCTTCATTGTCATTGTCCTATTCAAGAGGATATTTAAATGTCTCAACATGTACCAAGTTACTACAGCCCTTCAAACCCTGTGGAAATTCCTCAGCAGAAGTTGATGCTTTGGACTCAGGAGTTATTTGATAAATATAAGATCCAATGACCATTTCACACAGTGGACTGACCTATGAATGAATGAATAATACACCCTCCCAGTAAAAGAATAGCATGACAATGAAGCAATTTGAAAAGAACGCCCTTGAGCCATCACTCAAGCAGATTAGATAAATAAAGACAAGGAGAAATGTATGATACCCTAAATCCATCAATTCTATAGCTGGTGAATGATAGCAGTTTCAAAAGCAGAGTCATGGAGAAGACTATAAAACAGAAAATTGAAAAAGCCCATTTGCCAGTGCGAACTGCCCCAACCCTCCAAGAAAATGTATTGCATGAAAATGCAGAAATTTGAATAGACCGCCCTTGGAGAGATTCACCAATGCCTGTGAAAAAGAGATTAGTGGACTTGTGTTAACAAAGTACAATAATAAAACATATAGAGTTGACAACATAGATTGGTCCACTAAGCCAGTAAACAGCAGTTTCAGTAAAGCAGATCATGATCCCATGGTACAATTTTGAAAATGAAAGACCCCTTGCAATATGAGTTGACAGGATGAGAAACATGACATTTTGAAAATAAAAAAAAGTCACTGAAAGGAAGAAATATTATTAGAAGGGGGGTTAAAAGGACTGCCTGCTAAAAGTGATTTTGCTGAAGTTTTGGATAAAGATTGAGTATGGACTCATTGCAATGACGTAACAAGGTGAAGTGTCTATATGTTTGATGTCCTTGCCTCTACTGACTTTGGCGCTACAAATGGAACAGATGCATTGACAACTGTTGTTAGGATTTGGATAAAAAATATTTCCAGACAGAGGAAGTTGATATTTTAGTTCTTTGCCCAGGCAAAACAATGCGCTGCTCACGGGCAGAAATGTTGACACCGAAGTCTGACTTTCTTCGACACAAACAACATCATTCTCCACATTGCTATCCACTTGTTCTACAACACCTTCATCATCATCATGATCATCACACTTTATGTCAGAATTGCTAAAATTCGAAAAATGCTTACACCGAAATGTTTCTATTTATACTAGTCTGAAATTATAATCATTGTAATTCGAAAGTCTGTATTTCGAATACAACTTTATTTAGAATAGCGCACATTTCGATACAGTTCAAACTAGAATAATGTTTGTTCTACATTCATCATCATCATGATCATCACACTTTATGTCAGAATTGCTAAAATTCGAAAAATGCTTACACCGAAATGTTTCTATTTATACTAGTCTGAAATTATAATCATTGTAATTCGAAAGTCTGTATTTCGAATCGAATACAATTTAGAATAGCGCACATTTCGATACAGTTCAAACTAGAATAATGATAAATTTCGAAAATCTGAATTTCGAAAATGTTCTAGTAGAATGCATTTTTTTTACGAAAAATCTGATTGCGAATCGTTCGCATACCGAAATAGCCGCACTGCGATTTTTCTGCGAAATTTTTGCAAACGGCAGACACAATGTGATAGCTTTTGATTGTTGACAGGGATTAACTATACTTCAATATGAAGGGAGGGAGTGAGTGCTTTCAGCTTCAATTAGAGCTTTTTGCTTTCAGTTTTAATTTAATTTAATTT
>WWET01005747.1:55784-69211 GCA_011038615.1 Limnodynastes dumerilii
TATATATATATATATATATATATATATATAAACACATATATATACATATTTTTTATTATTTATTCCGTTTATTTATTTTTATTTGTTTTGAAAATTATTTATTATTATTAATATTATTATTATTATTATTATTATTAATAATTTATTTATTTATATATTTGTTTATTTATTTATGATTAACAACATTAAATGAAATAAACTATTAGTATATTTATTTATTTAATTATGAATAACAACATTAAATGAAATGAAATGTAGAAATTGAAAAGAATAGCTATATAGAGAAAATTCGAAAATAGAAATGTAGAAATAGAAGTATATTCTGAATAGGGAGCTTTATGAAATAGAATTTTTCGAAATTGAGAATAATAGCAATAGAGAATAATCGAATATACAACAATCGAAATAGAAATACAATCGAAATGTGCATGTTTCGTAACCTATTAGATTCGAAATAGGGAATGTTCGAAATAGCGAATATTCGAAATAGCGAACATTCGTAATAGCAAAAATTCGCAATTTAGTGGTCAAAATAGAGATTTTCGAAATTGGGATTTTCTAACCGGGGACTGACTCCCCTTTCTTTGGCAATGGATTTTGCTGTGGAGACTCTAGTCCATGTAACAGTAGCAGCACCAGCAACTACAAGTACTGGCCACAAAAGGAGCTTGCAGCTTAATGCCTAATAGAGAGTGATTTTGTGACCGCAATCACTGATTTAAATCAATACAAAACTGGAATTTAGTAAAAATAGCCAAGTACCCAAGTACACTGCAAAACTTATGTGTTACACTTACAAAAGGAGCTTGCAGCGTGCCTAATAGAGAGGAAGTTAATGACCGCAATCACTGATTTGAATCGATACAAAACTGGAATTTGTTAAAGACAGCCAGGTGCCGAAGTACATTGCAGAACGTATGCGTTACAAAAGGAGCTTGCTGCGTGCCTAACAGAAAGTGATTTAGTGACCACAAACACAAATTTTTTAATCAATATCAAACTGCACTTTTTAAAAATAATGTGGCAAAGTATTATCAAAATTACTGAGTACCAAATTTGGATACAGATTGAATAAACCGATATTGATGATTATTAGTGTTCTATAAAATTTTGCTGGAAAATGCAATACTAGATTTTATTGTTTGAAAAACTGTACACTACAGAATTGCAAGATTTGTAGAATACGTAATATATATTGAGTAAACTAATAATATTTATGTAACAAACTGTAATATTTCTGCTGCTTAAAAAATAAAACAGAGCAGATTTTTTTTTTTTTTTATATGTGTCCACTACTTGGACAATTATTATGCTGCTTGATAGCCTATTACAAAGAGTATGTGTAATGGCTTTTGAAATATTTAGTGTGCCCTGTACACTCACTGTGTACACTGCACCAAGTCTACAGACCAAGACCCATTTTTTATTAAAGGAAAAAAAAGATAGCCCTAATAAGGGATTTTGGTATTTTTCTACAGCACAGAATTATACACTACTGCACTAGAGGATAGGTATATTATCAATAGATCACTCTGTGCGACGCTGGTAGAGCTATAGCACAGAACATTATTAGACTTCCACCACCAATCTCCTATCTAAAATGGCTCTGAAACCACGAGGGAGTGCCTTACAAACCCTCAAAAACATGCGAGAACAGTGTTACTAAACAGCACAATCATAAAGAAGCTGAAAAATAACGTGAGATTTCGTGATGAAAAATCCAAAACCACGAGATCAGACATTTTGCCTCAATTTGGAATCTGACTTTGGCGGGAAGATCCGAGCCATGACTTTGTTCGACTCAGAACCCCAAAGTTCGAAAGTGTCGGATTTCATCTCTATTTAGCAGAGCCAACAAGTCTACAATTCCACAAATATAGTAAAATCCAGACAGAAGAAACAAGTCTCCAAATCCTGAGAAAAGTTTGTGATCCAGAAGCCATACTACTTCAAGGCACAATCCTCAGCACAGTGATAGATACTAAGGACCTGATTGACAGTTACGAATATGCATTTTTTTCGGTGCTTTTATTAAGAGTGGGATATTCTGTGCATGCGTAGTAACCTAATATATGCAAGAGGACTTAAGAACGGGACGGCTCTGAATCCCCATTACGATCCTATTTCTTCTAGGTTCGTAGTGACTTAAAGAAGGAAGAGGCATGTTGGGAAAACTTAAAAATGAAGATAAGAAGATTGGGTGGAGGGAGGCATTTAAATGAAGAAATCTGGGCGTGGATAGGCAGAAATGTTCTTAATTAGCCGCCCTACGCACACAACTAAGAACATAAAGATAAGGTAGCCCTATGGCATTCGTAAGCCGGATAAGAATCTGAAAACCAGGGGCATGGCAGGGGAGTTGTCTTGCTACTAGTTGTGTAAAATTAAAAACCTAAATCATTCTTAAGTGTGAATACATTCCTAAGTCTCCAATACTTTTAGATTTCAGTGAGGGCTTTACAAAGGAGATTCATGTCTCAGGACCAAGATGAGTTTTACTCTAATATTTAATGCAACAAAGTCCAACTCAGTTCTAGGGGACAACAATGGGATCTTGATGGTGCCAGGCCCCCCTGAAAGACTACAGCCTCCACAGTGCATAGTGCATGGATGATGTCCAGCAGGGAACTAGCACCACGGCAGGAAAGGCTCCTCAGACAAGTGATCACTGACATTGTGTTCTGGTTCTGCTTACTACCTTACACAGTCCTGCCATTCCTAGGATCTGTCACCAGGGACCATGACCTCTCAGAAATCTGCAGCCAAGCCTGTACCCACCATCTAGTTATCTTATCCTTTTTTGTCATATTGAAGCTAAGTCTGTCTCCTCTAACACAGACAATTTGTTGATAAGAAAGAAAAAATATACCCTGAAAGCGCTCAACTTTGATATATGGTCCAAATGAATTCCTGGAATAGGGGTTCCTAGTTCCCCCAAGTCAATAACTGAGTGTAAGGAAGAAGAAATCCAGAATGATATCTCCACCAGACGTTTGAGCTTCTTCCTAGATCAAAAAACGCCAATAAGGTGCAAAAGGGACCGTGATTCTAAAGAAGAAACTGGGTAAGTGTTAAAGTGCTGAGTGCTCTGGACCTGCTGCCTACAGCACCCCTCAAGGTAGTAATACCATCCTACCGGATGAATGGATGATTGGGTTTAGGCCAGCAAGGGGTGATGTTCGGCGCTGGTAATGTCTATGACAGTCTGGTACCTAGCACCAGAACCATTCAAGATACACCCATACCAGTGGTGCACCCAGGGGGGATTTCCAGTTGCCCAGAAACCCCCTTTTAGAAACTGAATGACAAAAAAAAAAAAAAAAAATGATTTAGTGCACTGTATGCACGCTGTGTATAGGATAGGCACATTCTTCTTTAAACACCAACGGCAGCAGCACCGACATATGAAATATGGAGGAGGACAGAGACTGTGCCAATACTAACACATAAAGAGCAGTCGGTAGTATGCTAATTAACTCTTAATTGATCATTAATATAAACACTATAGAATTAAATAGCTTATAATACATATATAATTAGAACTCTAAAAATGGAATTAAAAAAATGATAAATGAAAACTACTCTTTTAAAATAAAAAAAAATATTTTTCTGAAATATAAACCATTACATATAAACTTATTGCTCTATCCAAAATGTCTCCCGCTGTGATAGGTGTTTTTTCCTGATATCTAATGGAATACTCACTATTGCCTTGTCTTTTAGCCCATTAGGATTACGACCATGGTTTGTTAAGAAATGTTTTGCTATGATTTTCCATTCCTTTTGTAATATTAAGAATGTGTTCTATGTTACAGTCGCCAGGAAGGGTTCTCACCGGGGTGCACTAGAGCCCCTGATGGTGGGGATAGGCTTGGCTACTAGCATCTGATAGGTCACCACCCCCGGCTATATCCTCCAAGGAAAATCTGTAGCGTAGGAACATGAACAGGAACCAATACACAGCCTGGAACCCTTGTAAATAACACAGGTAACATGAACACTTGCTAACAGACAAGGGACATAGATGCAAGAGAAGACTGTGTCATTTTTCCACTATATAAATTGTTGGTAAACAGCCATCTTGAATACAGAGTTCAGTTCTAGGAATCACTCCAAAAAAAAGACATTTTGGAACTATAAAGAACTCAGAGAAGGGCGAGAAAATTGATAAAGGGTATGGAGTCATTGAGCTATGAGGAAAGGCTAGCCAGTTTAGGCATGTTTACTTAGAAAAGAGGTGTCTAAGAGGAGATATGTTTACTATATATACATCATTGGTCAATACAAAGAACTTTCATGGGAACTTTTTACTACAGGGACCGTTCGCTGGACACTGGGTCCCTACTAAGGTCAGAGGAGAAAAAGTTTTACAACCAGCAACCATGTTTCTTTACAGTTAAGGCAGTCAAGATATGGAATTCACTGCCATGAAAGGTTGTAATGGCAGATTCTATTCAAAAATTTTTATTTTTTTTTGCAACCATACTTGATCCTAGTTTTAAGTCATTTTCTTTTTCCCAAATGACACAGATCTTAAGAGATGAAAAAAGCAACTAGCAATCAACTTGTCAACTCATATTGCACATGACACAAATCTTGCTTCAGCTTCTCTAGGAAATTCTTTGCCAGGAAACAAGTGACATTTTTAAATACAACCACTAGTTACAGGGAGTGAAGACAGTGAACCACAGTCAGAGATTAAGACATTTGGTCTGGCTTAAAAGACAAATGACTTACTCTGACACTGTAACCATCAATAGAATGGTAGAGGATCACATAAATGATAATGGACAAATTAGTCCTCCAGACAGTCCCTTTCATACTGGGAAGAAAAAAGACAATTGGAGACCATTGTACAAATTACCACCCTCCACTCAGGAAGAATGTTTAGCGTAGTAGGAAACCTTGTCAGTAATAGACGTAGGAGGCATAACCCCAAAAATGTAGAGAAATTGATGTTCAGTAAAATTAACTACTCATTTTATGATGAACTTGTTTGCTGCAAATCGCAATCAGTGACTGTCACAGTGGATTCCCATGGGGATGAGCTAACGTGCAAGGATGATATAAACACCAGTGATAAGGATGAGGAGAGTGGCAAACTAAATCTTCAGGATGACTAACAGTGTTAGCTGTAAACGCACTTCTGGAGTTAAATAACCCCAAATAAATCCTTTTATCAATATACTATCACAGAAACTTATCCCACCTTGTTTTAGTGTGGAAATAATAAAGGAGCTACCAAAGACAGGCAGAGATCACACCCTTATTTATGATGATCAAATCAGAGTTGTTATATTAAGGGATTCTGTGACAAATATCAGAAATGTACTTACAGTTATTCAATAGGTCAATTTAGATATAGAAGAGAAATAGTATTACTAAGAGCTGCGACCTGAGGTCGGCTGCAAAACCAGGGAATGGGGTATCACATGGACCCCGAAGGTGTGTAAAGACCACAGATCTTACACAAAAACTAAGAAAGGGAGGGGATGCCCTAGTTCCTATGCAGCGCCCCCTTTAAGGAATGGTTCACATATATTATCAGCGAAAATTCTTTCAAGAGGTATCCAAAGACTTTAAGCAAATTGTAAGTTCCAAAATGTTTTTATGCTCTGTGCTGTTCACTCTTATGCATATACTGGCAGTCCACAAACTCACAAGTCCGGGATAGGATACTTCTCAGTTCTTTCTTATGTTCTTTCTTCTACTCCCCAAAATAGTCGTTCTCTGATTCCTTCCTCCAGGAGATATAGCAAAGGGGAGAAAGAGGACAGGCAATATGAAGACTGTTAAAACCCTTTTCACGCTGTTTTTTTAAGAAATGCTTACACTATTTTTTTCCTGGTTATCAGCTCAACGTATATCTCTATCTCCTGATCACACTTCCCGCCGTCATCTACGGTAGCCGTCCCACTCTCTGGAATCACACCGCCAGGGGACAGAAAGGGAAAAAAAAGACAACCTAGTACAGCCAATTCACTATTTTAATATATAGCAAACAGTGCTATGCACTTACAAAATCCTTCTCTTTCATCTGTTGCAGCAAAATAAATCAACTTTCAGCCTCCAAGTCTCCCGTCTCAGCTTCTCTCCACCATTCGGAAAAGAAAAAAAAAAGAAAAAAGGGGGAAAATCTAGTACAGATGGTCACCTTACAGGTAATCTGTTCAGATCAATTGCACTTATGTAATTCTCCTCTTGCAGTATTACTTCATAAGTGATTTCCTTCTCTCCTTTCCTAGAAGCCACCGATTCCACCAAAACTCCAATCAAGAATTAATGACTATTGTCAATACCAAACTACAATTTTAAGACCACTTAAGATTTCAGTGTCCACCAGTATTAAAAAAGGGGGGGTCTTTATTCCAACAAATAAAAAAAAGAAAGTAACACAAATGTACACTTTCAAAAAAAATATACTCTTCTTAAAAAAACGGTATACTCAGTTCATTTCACCCCTGCAGGTGTGGGATGGGAACTAAGCCCCTGTCTCTCCCTCCTCTTCAATTCCCCCGTCCTCTTAGATGTTTACACCTGTACCTACAGTAATATAAGACTTAGGGCCCTTCTTATACACTGGATGGGTGAGAAGAAGGGAAAAGCAAAGAGGATGGTCTCGGACAGCCTGCAACTCCGTTACCCGCAGCCACCAACACGTTTCAAATCCTACCCGGATTCTTTCTCAAGGTGCAAGTGGTGATAGTAAAGCTGGTCAGTATCTGTGTGCAGTAAGCAATTCAAAGGTATATCCCTGCATGCAAAGAATACTATTAAATAAATTCCCCCTGCAATCAACATGGTTTTGCCCAGGAGTGATTTAAAGTTCTTATTTTAAGAAGATTCTTAAGTGTAAATCAGGTCCTTAATTTCAAGCTCCTTCTTAAGTCTGAATCAGGCCCCAAGTGCAATCGGATTGTCCAATTATGCTTATCCTGCCATAACAAATCTTTACGACAATTCCTTGGCAGGGGGTTTCTAATATATTAAATTCCCTTTATTGTTCTCCAACTACTCAGATAGTAGGTAATGGGCATATTTTGCCCCCTCTGTTCTTCCCAATGGCCATTGAACCATTGGCAATATCATTGCACCAATCTACAAAATTTAAGAATATCATGGTGGGTAAGTTGGAATCAAAGATGGCCATGTTCACAGATGCTGTTTTTCCTAGTAATACGTCCAGATCAATCTATTCCAGCTATACTACATATCATGTAAGTTTTCAGCATCTTTGCTGGATATATAGTAAATTTTAATAAATTGGAGACTCTTCATTTGTCAGGCTCTGTTTGGTTCTCGAAAATTCCACTGATATTTCAAACTTTTAGAATAGCTGGGACATAATTAAAATACCTGGGCAATCAGATCACATCCCAGTTACAGCTTATATAATACAGTGGGGGAACTCGCTCCCATTGTCTTTACTAAATATGGTGTCGCTTAGTAAAAGGGTTTTATGCACGAAAATACCTTATTCATATGTTGCCCATTATCATGCTAAAAACAGATGTGCATAAGTGTATGGCTTTATTTACTAAATTTGCGTTAAATCCATGGGTAGCTAGAGCACATTTACAGCTGAGATGTAAAGAGGGGGGGGGGTTGAGTTTCCCGGATTTACTATGTATTATATGTGAAACATTTGATACAGTGCCACTGGAGAAATGGACAGCCAAATTAAACATGAGGTTTAACATAGATAAATGTAAGGTTATACATTTAGGGATCAAAAACAAGCATGCAATCTATTAATTTAATGAGGTGAATTTAAGGGAATCTTTAATGAAGTAGAATTTAACTGCTTGCAGACAATGTGATGGCAGATTAAATATGTTTAAGAAAGTGTTAGACAAATGTACGCAATTTACGTAGGACTTAAGAACGGGATGGCTCTGAATTACCATAACAAATCTGTTTTCTCAAGCTTCGTAATGACTTAAGAATGAAGGGGCATGCCAGGAAAACTTAAGAACAAAGGTAGAAGAACGGATTAAATGAGTTAATCTGGGCATGGGTAGGCAAAAACGTTCTTAATTAACCCCCCTACGCACACAACTATGAACCTAAAGATAAGGTAGCTGTATGGCATTTGTAAGTTGGCTAAGAAGCTGAAAACCGGAGACATGTCAGGGGAGTCGCCTTGCTACTTTTTGCATACAATTAAGAACCTAAATCATGCTTAAGTGTGAACACGGTCCTATGTTACTATGTAATTTAGATACAGTCCTTGCATGGTTACAAGATATACATTCCCTCCCCTGTTGATATTCTGAAATATGGTGATAATACTATGGGAACACTGGGTTCTACTGTATTGCAGGAGGACAATTTTTCAAGACAATACAGATAATTTATATGTCCCAAGCTTAGAGATGACATATAGCAACAGAGGAAATCCTGTGTCATTAATCTTCCCACAATAAACCTCACCAGTTCCTGAGCTACCATTTTGTGTTATCATAACAATTGTAACACTTACTTGCAGGCATTCTGTTATTTATGATTACGGTGATATTATTTACTTAACAGCATTTTTTATTTGATCTCCTGTATGTAGGATATTGCCAGCATAACTGATCTGTGAGTAATTTATGATTAAATGCAAGTGTTGGCAAGATTTTGTGTAACCACATCCATGTTGTACTTGGCCAACTCTTGGAACACCCCTAATTAAGAACATGGGATAGGATCCAGAGAAAATAAGAAGAAATCAGGTGGAAAGTTACACATGGCAAAACCATTTTGAATTGCAAAGGAGGCACATTTCCTCTGGTGTAAACAGTGTTAGAGTTGAGAGGAGATGTTCCTTAGCCAAAATCTAAATAACAGTTTAAAAGTAGAGTTGATCCATGTCTGTGTGCAGTAAGCAGAAATAGAGTGTTCTTACATAAATGATTTTAACTTATTGTGGTAGCTAGATGTTTTTGTTGTTGTTGTTGTTGTTATTGTTGTTATAGTTCGCTTTATGTAGCTGGTGTTAATCTATAACCCAGATTACACACCAAAGCTTTGGGATTTGGTGTTCAAGTATCTACCAAGCAACATTTTCCTTTTTTTTAACTTAATACTGTTACTGATACTGATGCTGTTTCTTTTTATTTCTGTTCTTCTCTTCTCTTATCTATCCTGTTTCTGTTGGCTGCTCTCCTCGTCTGCTCTTCTCCACATTTTCCAGATCCTCTACTAAGCACAGCTGCACCCAGCTGCGATTTTGGGCTATTACAAAGAACTTCAGCCTGCCGCAGGTGCGCCCTCAGTTGGCACCCTTGGCAAGCGCCATCCTCGCTAAGCCCTATATGTTGCCCTGTTATACACATTAGATTATTTCCTGATAAAAATAGCCATATTTTTCCTCAAAATATAAAAATTAGCTCATATTTAGTAAATTATGTATATGATGTATACCATCCCTGTAATAATATATCTATAAATAAATTATGTTTTCAAACTTTTATTTATTGAAATATTTGTATATTGTATTTTTCAATGAAAGTCCATTGCACGTCTCAGGGATCCAACTCTGCTGTTAGCTGCACCCCAGTCACTGTATTGCCTGTACTCTCCAGGCCTCAGATAATACTGGCGTCCCCTGTAGTTGGGCTCTTCATAAAAGATCCAGTGCCCTTCAAACACATTGCAGGAGTGGATGTCATGGTAGCGAAACTGCTCATGAACATTGGAACAGTCATCAGTAAAGTCCATCAGCTGTCCCTTGTAATCTTCTCTTTCATATACTTTTATTCTGTAGGTGCCTCTGTGCTGTTGTGAGAAACAAAATAGAAAGACAAAGAAAAAGTGTAAACTATAGGACAAACAATAGGAAAGAAAAAGTCACTTAAAAAAATAAATGAGATAAAAAATATTTGCATATTTAGAAAGATATTTATTGGATTACAGTAGACATTCACAAACACAACATATCTCTTTTTACTTGACTTACTAAATATATGTTGTTAAATTGTAATGAATATGGCTGTTTATTACCACAATACATTTGTGTCATAATCTCAGTACAGTTTAAATAAAGGTGTTTATTTAGTCATTTAAAGTTTGAAGCAAAGTTACATAGTCATCTAGAAACGTCATTAATGGTCTTAACCTTGACTTATATAACTTGGCCTGTTATTACTGCCATGCTCCTTTTTCAATGATAATAGTAACTTCAGGTATTTTCTCTAAATGCGTACCAGCTTGTCAATAATGTGCAGAGGGGAGGAAACTTGAAGCTGCTGTCGTTTCTGGAGAAGGAGTTCATCCACAGTACTAATTTTCCTTACATAGCCCAGTGCCTGGACCCTTCTCATAGTAGGGCAGTCCAAGAAGCTTGAGGTGTAAATTAATGTAGCATCTAAGAATGACCTAATACTTATTGTTGTCGAGCCTATAATATCCATTCTTTGCTCTCAAAAAGCAGATTGGAGGTTTAAAATCAGTAGTTTCTTAGTGAGTGCATGTGCCAGATGGACATCAGTAGGTCCTCACCAAAATCATCCTTATTGAAGGCCTAAGAAATATTTTAAATGCACCCCACCTTCCCCCCTAGAAATACATTCCTAACTTAAAGGATTTTTCTAGTACAGTGTCTACATATTTACAAAGTTGTTTAAGTATACACAACGTACAGTAGATATGTCAATTGCAAGCATATGATTTATTCATTGATTTGATCTTTACCCATTTTTAATAAAGATTGCCAGCTGGCATTAGTATGGACATATAATATTGCACACTCCAAAACTTATTATTAATGTGATCAATTTCTCTTTATCATTTAAACATTTTCCTTCTTTCAAACAACTTTTAATAAGTAGTTATATGTTCTTCTGTAATGGTCACAGCACTGATTTATAGTGGCATAACAGCCCATGTGCCTGCTCAAAGTCATAAGGGCTCATAAACAGCATAGAGATTCTGGAATTATATTTATGTTGTGATATTGTGTACATGATAGGCAACATAAATTCCTCAGTCAGCATTATTAGTAGATCAGACTTTATGCTATATGCTGTGCCTAGGAAAGCAGTTTAAGAATGCAATTTCCTAGACTAATATATGTCAAATAAGGGTGTTGTATAGGGGAGAAGAGAGGATGGAATCCTAGTTATTGCTATGTGCCTCTAAAATCATTTTTATGCCACTGGATATGTGTTCTATTTAGGAAATCTAGAAATAACTTAAGTATTCTTTTATTTTATTTTTGGGTTGCTTCAATCCCCCTTAATAAGTTTGGATTGGATCCAGACATCTGGAAAACATATGCACACAATGTACTTCCATTACAGATATGAATCCTCCAGATCCAGATTTTCATAAGGGAAGTGTTTCCGACAGTGGCACAGGAAGGGGCGGATGCATACACTGTGTATGCAAGGTGGAAGCGGAGAGCTTTGTTAACTGTGTTTTAAGCCTTACATACTATCCAGATTAATGCACCATCTCCATTTTACTTGGGGACTGTGGGGAAATATTAAGGCAGGGTCCAGTGATCGTAACTATCTTCTCATGCTAGGGGAGTGGTCTCCTCAAGCATGTACAGGAGTTAGGATACAGCAGGGATTGGGCTTCTGATCTTTAACTTTGAATTTCCATGGCAGCAGAGGTCTAGATCTGGTCCCTTGTAATTACATACTAGGAAACCGTCTGGTACGTAACATCCAGATTTCTATTCTATCTCCATTTTATTTGGGGATGGTGGAGAAATATTAAGGTAGAGTCCTGCAATCATAACTTTTTCATGCCTGGGAAGTGACTTCCCTTGTAATTAGCTACTAGGAAAAACCTTCTGGTCATTCTATTGTAACTTGTTATCAGTTTACTTATCTCCTTGCTGTTATCTGGTCAGGCTCTTTTTACACCTAATGTGTTCTTGGCTGGTGCTAAAACTGAAGAGAGGTAACAGACTTCTGTACAGGAAATGGAAATAGATCTAACCCTTTTTTTAATTGAAACTTTACAAAACTTATATTTTAACAAATAATAAAAAGAAATGAGTACCTTATGACTTACCTGTGGGATGACACGGCATGACCGGACAGAGTCATTATATCCTAGCCAGTGCTGGCAGTCAGGATATTCACCTCTTTTAAGGAAATACTGGTAACCTCTGAAGTTTGGATGCTCATAGATCATCCATGGCCCGCTCTCTACTTTGATGGAGTTGCAGCGACTGAAGTATGAGTGCAGGTCAGAACAGTCAGAACTGCACTCATAGAAGCGACCCTGGAAGTTCTTGTCTTCGTAAAAGATAATCTATAATAATAGTTTTAACAATTTATTTTACTTGGAAGAATATGCTGCAGCTCTCATACATAAAAATACACAAATATTAATGTAATATTACATTATGGCAGCAGTATTTCTATGCTATGTCTCCTATAGAATAATTTACCTTTCCCATTTCGACGATCTCTTTGTGTAAGGTCTGAGCATTGAGAGGACACACAGCAGGCTTTATATTCAACGCATCTCGTGCTTGTTCTGCATAGAATGAACAAAAGAGGATTTAATCTGTCTAGATGGGTGAATTTATAGTTCTTTATGCAGTTTATTGTCTGTACTGTTAGCTCTTTGTGATGTTATGGCATGTCTTTGTATAATACAGAATAAATGTGTTTGTCATGTCTTTTTTAAATGGCCCCAATATGTAGTATGTGTCAGCACATTTGGTTGGAATTTAAAGGGTCACAGCTGACACAAATGATGTTTTCTTAATAAAATATTAATGCTAAATTAAAAATAAAATATATATTAGTGTGTTTTGATCTCGCATAGATCTTGTTTCGATCTATACTATACAGGTTTCAATGTACAGTATATAAGAAGCATGTGCTAATGTGTGTTATCCTTGCTTCCATTCCTCTATGTAGCCAGGGCCGCTATCAGGACAACCGGGACTTTTGTCCCGGGTCCAGACTTGATGGGGGCCCAGCGATACTTACCTAGCTCGGTAGCAGCAGGTATCAGTGGTATCCTACCGCTGATACTTGCTGCTCAGCGCTATTCAGTAGCCGGCCAATGTGCAGGGAATTTTTCCCTGCGCACCGGCCAGCTGTTAAAGAGTATCTGCCAGGGTCCGCCACTATGTGACCTCACCAATGACGTCACCTAGGGGCGGGACCTCGTGGCTGGGTCCCGTGCCCCGCATTTGATGTAGCCAGGGCCGGTGCTAGGTCCACGGGCACCCTAGGCATAATTTGGCTTGTCTCCCCCCTCCTGCACCACATCGTTTTTATATGCGCCCCTTCATATGTCCCCTTCAGGCTTCTATGCCCCCTTCATATTCCCCTTCAGGCCTCCATGCCCCCCTTCAGGCAGCTCCCCCTCCCCAAACTGTTTTAATTAGATATTGCAAGCCCCTCCCCAGTTTTAATTAGATATTGCAGGCCCCCCTCCCCAGTTTTAATCATATATTGCAGTCCCGTCCC
>WWET01005748.1:13651-31615 GCA_011038615.1 Limnodynastes dumerilii
TCATCAGAGTATATATATATATATATATATATATATATATATATATCTTAACAAATATGCATATAGCATTACAATAACAATCAAACAATATGCATGTATAAGAAATGGGTGTGGGTCCCCACTAAGAACGGCCCTATTTCGAACTGGATGGGATATCGATTGCATAGCAATTGATCCCCGGAGCATTGAACACAGTGCTTGGAAAGGTAAGGCTAAAAACGACCCCAACCCTTCCCCTAATTCTAACTTTAAGCCTCCTCTTCCATTACCCTAACCCTAACCCTCCCTTCCCCGCAGCCTGACCCTAACCCTCCCTTCCCCGCAGCCTGACCCTAACCCTCCCTTTTCACTAGCTTGACCCTGACACTCCCTTCTCTATAGCCTAACCCTAAGACCCCCCTCCCCCACATCCTGACCCTAACCCTCTCCTTCTATGGCCATAACCCTAAACCTCCCTTTCTAAGAACCTAACCCTAACCCCCCTAACACTAAAAGTCCCCGGAGAGGTTACTCACCTCTCCGGAGTTGTCAGCGGTGGGTGCTGTGGGTCTGCAGCGGGTAATGTGAAAATGAATGGGTGAGTATGCCAATTGGCACACTCACCTATTCATAAAAATAATTCTTAAAAGGCTCCCTATTCGAAATAGAGACAGCCGACAAGTAACTTATGGCTGTCTCTAGTTCTGAAAGCAGCCCATCATAGCGGGGACTGCAACCGATAAAAAACATACCAGATGGTGGCGGAAGAGGGGCAGTGCAGGCCATAATTGCTTAGAGAATGATCATAACACTTCCATAGGCACCATATTGCACTATACTGCCTTCCCGCTGCCAGACTGCTAAGAATCAATTTCATCAAATTCTGCTGAAAAAAGAAAGAAAGAATCGCCAATCCATAAGCCATCCATAAGCCCCAACTTGTCACGGATCTGGGAACTTCTGGGTTGCTTCCGGGTCGGAGGGGCGGAGTGAGTGCAGGATAGAAAATGAAGCTGGGTGGTTGCAAATAAGATCTCCTCATGTAGGTCCATACAAGAGGTAGTGGCACTGCAGCGTAACCTGAGGTAGAGGAGTGATCAGCGGAAGGGTATCAGAAATAGACTGGCTGCAGGTACTGATATTGTGCAGGACTGGAGTTGTGCACCGGACTGGACTTGTGCACCAGACTGGACTTGTGCACCGGACTGGACTTGTGCACCGGATCCTTGATGCGGTAAGTGCAGCGGCGAGAGCTGCTTGTGACATCACCCCCCCATAGGGGTGACCTCTGGACACCTTAACTGGACCTTGGAAGGATGTTTAGCCAGGAATTTCCAAATAAGTTTTGGTGCTTTAACATCAGCAGCTTGAACCCAGGCACGTTCTTCTGGACGAAAGCCCTTCCAATCAACCAGGTATTGGAGGTGACCATAGCACATCCGAGCGTCCAGTATTTCTTTGATCTCAAACTCATTCTCCACTAGCCCAACAATCTTGGATGGTCTCTTGATGGGAGAGTAAAGTTTGTTAATGACCAGAGGTTTGAAAAGAGATATGTGGAACACTTAAGGCACACGGAGGAAGGAAGGTAGGTCCAGCTGATATGCCACAGGGTTGATGACTCTGGAAATCTTGAAAGGACCGATATATCTGGGGGCAAATTTCATTGAAAGGACTCTGAGACGAAGGTTCTTAGAAGATAACCAAACCTTATCTCCTGGCTGAAGTATAGGCACTGCCCTTCTTTTTCGGTCAGCTTGGATTTTATAACGTTTTGAGGCTTTTAGCAAGGAATTTCTGACTTTTTTCCAAGAGTTTGAAAAGATCTTCAAAGCAAGTTCAGAGGCTGGAACTTGTGCTGCCGGAAGTTTGTAAAATGATGGAACTCTAGGGTGTAGACCAAAAACTACCTTGAACGGTGTGGAATCTAAAGATTCATGGTAGTGGTTGTTGTGGGCAAATTCTGCCCAGGGTAACAGTTCCACCCAATTATCCTGCGAGGACGCGACGTACAGACGGATGAAAGTCTCTAAGGTTGACCCTTTCCGTCTGGCCATTAGTTTGGGGATAATAGGCGGATGAGAACCTTAACTTTACTCCAAGACTGGTACATAAGGCTCTTCAGAATCTTGCCGTGAATTGGACCCCACGGTCTGAGACAACCTCTTCAGGACATCCATGCAATCGAAAAATATGTTGAAGAAACAGCTTGGACAAGACTGGAGCGGAGGGAAGACCCCGAAGAGGAATGAAATGGGCCATCTTGGAAAATCGGTCCACCATGACCCAGATAGTATTGAATTTGTCACAAGGTGGGAGGTCCGTGATAAAGTCCATGGACAAGTGAGTCCAAGGGATCGTGGGAACCAGAAGAGGTTGCAAAGGGCCCAGAGGCATTCTCTGCGGAATCTTATGCTGAGCACAAAGAGTGCAAGCGTTGACAAAGTCCGTGATGTCCTGGCGAAGGGTTGGCCACCAATAACTCCAGCTAAGAAAGGCTAAAGTCTTCGTAATCCCCACATGTCCAGAGAATTTTGATGCGTGAGCCCAAGATAGGATCTTACGTTGAAGGTTTTGGGGTATAAGGGTTCTTACTGGAGGTGGTTTGACAAGCTCGGAGGTTGCTACTTGAATGGGGTTCAGGATGAGTTGGGTCTTTTCCCCTTCTGGATCGGTTTCGGAGAAGGAACGTGAGAGAGCATCCGCCTTACGATTTTTGGTTCCGGGCCTGAACTGCAATGTAAAAGTGAAGCGAGAGAAGAATAATGACCACCTTGCTTGACGAGGGTTAAGGCAACGAGCGGTCTGAAGATACAGCAGATTTTTGTGGTCCGTCAATACGGTGAATGGATGAGCGGCCCCTTCAAGGAGATATCGCCACTCCTCCAGAGCGAGTTTTATTGCCAGCAGTTCCTTCTCCCCGATGGCGTAGTTCCTTTCTGCTGTTTGGATTTTTCGGGAGAAAAAGGCGCAAGGATGAACCTTTCCGTCAGCAAACCTTTGAGAGAGTATGGCTCCCACTCCTTCGGAAGATGTGTCAACTTCTACAATAAAAGGGAGAGTAAGGTCGGGTTGACGAAGAACAGGCGCTGATGCAAAAGTTTGCTTGAGCTGCTGGAAGGCAGAAGTACTTTTGGAGGGCCATTTGGAAGGGTTAGACCCTTTATGAGTTAATGAAGTGATGGGAGAGACGATGGTTGAATAGCCTTGGATGAATCTCCGATAAAAGTTTGCGAAGCCAATGAATCGCTGGATACCACGGACGGTGGTAGGCTGGGACCAATCAAGAATTGCTTGCACTTTGGCAGGATCCATCCGAAGTTCAGATCCAGACAGAATGAAACAGAGGAACGGAATTTCACTAGCTTCAAAGATACATTTCTCCAACTTCCCGTACAGGTGGTGGTGACGGAGCCGTGATAATACTTCTCGCACTTGCATGCAGTGTTCTTCCAGAGTCCGGGAGAATATGAGTATATCGTCCAGGTATACGACAACAGACTGGTTCAGAAGGAATCTCGTTTCCAAAACTCTGGAACATGGCTGGAGCATTACTCAATCCAAAGGGCATGATGAGGTACTCTCTGGTGTTAAAGGCAGTTTTCCACTCATCACCTGATCTGATCCGAATGAGATTATAAGCTTCCTGAAGATCCAACTTAGTAAAAACTTGAGCTCCACGGATCCGGTCGAACATCTCGGAGACAAGGGGCAATGGGTAACGATTCTTGATGGTAATATCGTTAAGACCCCTATAGTCAATACAAGGGCGAAGTCCTCCATCTTTTTTTTTAACAAAAAAAAATCCAGCACCTGCAGGAGAGTTAGAGGGTTGTATGAAACCCCGCTGAAGGTTTTCAGCAATGTATTCTGACATTGCTTTGGTCTCAGGGATAGATAGAGGATAGGTTCGACCACGTGGAGGTGATGAACCAGGGATGAGGTCAATGGGGCAGTCCCAGGGTTGATGAGGCGATAATTTGTCCGTGGACTGTGGAGAAAAGACCTCGATGAAGTCTTGGTAAGGCTTGGGAAGTACTATTTCCTCAGAGTCTCTTTGCGTGAAACGTAATGGTGACACCTTGGAAAGACAACTCTGGAAACACGTGGAACCCCAACTAAGAATCTGGGATGTTTTCCAATCCACATGGGGATTGTGTAGTTGGAGCCAAGGGAGACCGAGGATAAGAGGAGAGGTAGCCTCTTTAATGACTAGGAGTTGCAGGATTTCTGAGTGAAGAGCTCCAATTTGGAGAGTGAGTGGCAAAGTCCGACAGGAGATGGATCCTCCAGGGATTCGGCTGCCATCAACTGCCTTGATGTAGGTAGGAGCTGGAAGTTGTTCGGTGGGAATCTTGAGTTCCTCAACTACCTGAGCAGTGATGAAGCTTTCAGCAGCTCCAGAATCCAGGAGGGCAGAATATTCAAAATGTCGGTCTTTTACTACTATTTATACAGGAATGAGACAGTCTCGAGGGTTTGAGGAGCGGATGGACACTCTGGGTTGACCTCCTCAATATCACTCAGGAGCGAGCGTTTCCCGGACGCTTGGTGCATTGCAAACGGGTATGTCCAGGTTCTCAACAATAGAAGCAGAGGTTGTCTTTGATTCTTCGTTGTCTCTCTTGAGGAGTGATACGAGATCTACCCAACAGAATGGGTTCCTCTGTTGACAATACGGGAGATTTAGGACGGGTAGACACCACTGTCTTGGAACAAGGTAGTCTCTTCCGCTCCGAGCGGCGCTCTTGCTGGCGAATATCGATCCGAACACAGGTACAAATTAAAGAATCCAAAGTTGTAGGCGTGACGCAGGAAAGAAGTCCATCCTTTATGCGGTCAGATAGTCCTTCGTAATATATCAACATTAATGCCTCCTCGTTCCAGGACAGTTCAGATGACAGAGTGCGAAATTGGATGATATAATCTCCAACAGATAAATCCCTCTGGCGAAGGCGGAGAATGTCTGAAGCTACAGAAGCTGTACGTCCAGGCTCGTCAAAGATGGTCTGGAAAGTCTTCAGAAAATCATCTAATGATGACAAAATTGGACTAGATTTCTCCAGCAGCGGTGAGACCCAGACAAGAGCTTTCCCAGATAGTAACGATATAATATATGCAATCTTTGCCCGTTCCGAAGGAAAACTGTCAGGTTGTAGTTCAAACTGAAGCTTGCACTGGCTCAGAAAACCCTGACAGAGCGCTGTGTCTTCAGTGAATTTAGCCGGGGTTGATAGGGGAATCCTGATAGCACTTGGAGTCAAGGAGGCTTCTGGTGCTGGGATCTGGTGTTCAGTCACCATGATTTGTTGGAACGCTCCCATCTGGTGGGTCATTTGTTGAAGACATGATGCCACTTGGGACATTGTGGCTTCTTGGATTTGCATTCTTTCGGATAGGTTGAATTCGGAAGGGGTCCCCTGTGGATTCGGTCCAGCCCGGTCCATTAGGCCAGATCTAACTGTCATGGATCTGGGAACTTCTGGGTTGCTTCCAGGTCAGAGGGGCGGAGTGAGTGCAGGATAGAAAATGAAGCTGGGTGGTTGCAAATAAGATCTCCTCATGTAGGTCCAGACAAGAGGTAGTGGCACTGCAGCGTAACCTGAGGTAGAGGAGTGATCAGCGGAAGGGTATCAGAGATAGACTGGCTGCAGGTACTGATATTGTGCAGGACTGGACTTGTGCACCGGACTGGACTTGTGCATCGAACTGGACTTGTGCACCGGACTGGATTAGGCACCGGACTTGATCAGCTAAGGACTGGATCAGCACAGGACTGGATCAGCACAGGACTGGATCAGCACAGGACTGGATAGCACAGGACTAGCAGACACCACTAAACAGCACAACCAGGCTCCTAGGAAGACTAGTAGATCTGGCACCTGCTGGACTGTGCTAGGGGTTTAAATACCCCGCCGTTGAAGCTAATTGGCCCGACCGCGCACGTGTTCCCCCAGCCTGGGATCCGATTGGCTGCGGGGAACACATGGTGCGCTGCAAGATGGCGGTGCCCATCTCCCACGTGGACGCCGGAGCGACGGAGAAGCAGCCTGTGGAGACGGCCGGCGGGACTGAAGAGAACGTGCAGCGGTGAGAGGTTCCTTGATGCGGTAAGTGCAGCGGCAAGAGCCGCTGCTTGTAACACAACTCATACAGTCTAAATGGGAAGGTTGGGTGGGCAAGTTCCTAACGGCGAAAGAGATCATTCTCAGGGGAGTTTTAAGCAAATACTCCCATGTTTCCACCCATCAACACCATTGGGTCAAAAGGGCAAAAAATTTAATAATGCATAATTTCAACAACTTATGTCTGCCCAGCCTATTCCCAACTTGCAGTTTAATTTCCCTTGGGCTTATTTAACCCTCGATTCACCCATGTAAAATGTTGTTGTAGCGAAATAATCATTGTATTGGCGAATAGTTCAGCTTCCATGGGCCATATCCAGTCTTTAATTTCATTTATGCAATCAGAGGAACCAGTTAGATTCAAACATCTGAGAAATTTGAACCACTGAGACTCGCATGGATAGACATATGAAAGGAATATACCTTAATGTTTGGCTTGGTCTGTAGAGAGAAGGAATGTGTGTACTATAAATATACTAAGAGTAAAAGCACAATTGCAAACTTAACCCAGTTACTTATTCCTGTGTGAATCGGTTGTAATGTATTCTGATTGGCTAGCAATGAACGTGAACATGCACAGTATAAAATAAATAACCATAATCTAGTTATTTTGGTGCTACCAGAAAGGATATATATATATAATACAAAGTGAATGGCGCGCTGCTGTAAAGATATTCGTCAATAGACTTATTTCAGAAGATGTAAATAATAGTCCAAAACACAAGGATGGAACACGTTATGTCCTCCGTTTAAGATTCAGGCACCAGATTCTCAATGTAGAACCGCGACTTCCCCACGAGATACACCTGATTCTCACTTTCAGGCACAAAATCTAGAACAATAGGAAACACAGGGGGCGCTTCATGGTGCAATTAAAAAGAGTCTCGTTTATTGGGCCTCACTGGCCCAACATATAAAACGTACCAGATGGATACTTTAAAATCACAACTCTTAAGAATGCATGTGTAACTCCATATACTTCTACCCGTATCCTGGCGGCGTGTTCGTTCGAATCTCACATGCGGCCACGGGAGAGACTGTGGATTCATGCAACAGGTGACGGACTTGAACGCTGACCCGCCCCTACGCGTTTCGTCATCAGACTTCGTCAGGGGGCGTTGCGGGTCAGCATTCATCTCCGTATTTATAAGAAACACAGAGATCCTTCATTGGTAGTCACCAAAGTCAAATAGATAATCAGAACATTTTGAAATAGTAAACATTAAAACATTAGACAGAATAAAATATTTGACATTATACGTCTAAATATAAAAATAAAATAAAATAAAATAGAGACACGATCAGTAGACCTCAGAACATTGATTGAACAATACAGTAATAAGTCAACATCCTCATCAGCATCCACTAATTGCTTCTTTTTGTTTAAGAAACACACATATTACAATCGCACTCAAAAATGAATACACTGTTGGTACTAAACTGTTAATAAACTTATTATGACAACCCAAATTACCCCTAGATTCGTGATGGGGGATATGAGAGCCTATATTAATAAAAATAATAAAAGCCGTTTTAAATATTCTGAACTTCAAGACCTATATTGAAATAATTTTTAGGGAGGTGTTTTTTATTGATATATATGCAGACCTCTATGACACTACATAAGGGAGACAGATTAATAACAGACCTCTAATATACTACATAAGGGAGACAGAATAATAGCAGAAACTGACAGTTCGGTAAGCAGGTAAGTCCAGGTCTTTATAAAAATGGTACAAGATCAAACCCCTCATTAAGTCCCTTCGGAACCAGAGTGTCCAAGGTGATGATCCAATATGACTCCCTCTGCGAGAGAGTATATATATATTTCCAAAAGAACCTGGAAAGAAAATGACAAATTCCTCGACAGAGATATGAGAACCAAGGACTCAGCTGTCATTTGAGTTAATTGTAATAAAATGTAGAAAATTTTCAACATTTTTCAACCTAATTATTTCAATATGAAACTCTGAATGAGCTTCCGTTTTGCATTCCTCTGAAGTCTGTGTCACAGAAACAATGATTGTGCAAGCCTCCTCATGTCTCCCATCTGCTCCAGTTGTTTATAAAATGGGGTATTGCTCATGTCCTAAACACAAGGGTATTTGATTACAAATAATCCCCAAGGGTAATGATCTACTGAAAACAGACCCAGGCTGATCTTACAAACACATGGTCAGAGGCTGGGGATAATTGAGGAGATTGACGTGCCAGCTTCCTTGTTACATCAGAAGGGAAGTTGATGGACTGTTTTCCTGAAGCTAATGCTGAAAATGCCAACAATTTCAAGCATGTGGTTGCTGCATATTCCAATGTTATTTAAAAAAAAGGATTGCTAAAAATTGTGAAGAAGAGATTGAAAATGCTATAGTCTGTAACAAGGAGGGCTCATGAATAATGGATTGGGAAAAAACACATACAGTGACCTAGGGTCCTCTAACAGGACCCTGCAAAGCATGCAAACCATGGGGCAGTAATGGTCAAAATATGGAAAAAGTCTTGCACGTGATATATAATGATATGCAAAATAGCACCATCTGGCTAATATTAATAAAAGAGTATTATAGTGTTATGCATCCTCATGGCCAAAAGCTTTACAGTGACTATTATCCTGTATTCCTATAAATTAGGCTATTGAAGGCTGCCAGCCCTTTTGGCTGTCTTTGTTAATGAATTTTAAAGTGAATCATACTTAAGTGATAAGTAGAATTCAGAGTTAAGCTGGCCATACACTATCATTATCGGCACGATCTCCCAATTATCGGGTGATCGGGCAAATAATCGCTCTAGTGTATGGTACAGATCAATTTTTGAAACATCAAATAAACACACCAGAAATGCTCTGGTACGATTATTTGATCTTTCAGCATATTTGATTTAAATCGGGAGAAAGCTCCCGATATTTTAAGGGAGCCAATCAGCAAGCTGAATGGCTCCCTATTGTTCAGAGCTGCTGCTTCTTTATATCTATGTACAAAGCTGCTCTGATAGCTGTGAAGGAATACTTTACAGCTGTTAGAGCAGCATAGTACATAAATATACAGCAGCGGCTATTGCAGGAGTAGTACAGACAGGGATCTGCCGATTCCGCGCTGTGTGAAGCGCGGCTTCGGCTGATTCTTATCTGTATTATGCATGCAATAGCCGCTGCTGTATATCTATGTACTATGCTGCTCTGACAGCTTTAAAGTATACCTGCAAAGCTGTCAGAGCAGCTTTGCACATAGATATAAAGCAGCAGCAGCAACAGAGAGCACTGCTCCCTCCCCTCTTCTGCTAGGATTATCGGTCCCAACAGAGGAGGTGCCGATAATGGGACATTTGCTTAGCGGGAAATCATCCCGTTTATCGGCTTACCCCCTGCTGGGACCGATAATCGTCCTAGTGTATGGCCAGCTTTACACCAGGGCTGAACAGGAAGAAAACAGAGGAGACACCTTTTTTTTAATGCCTTGAAAAAGCACAAGCGAAACATACGTCGGCAGTTACGCTGTGCTCCTACTACCTTACCACTTTATATAATTAATATGCTATCATTGCAATAGCGTTACCTGTTTCTTTTACTGCCTTAATTTATTAATTAATTTAACGGAGCCTTACACTCTCCTAGCTCCCCCTTTTGAGAAGCTAACCAGTTTTTTCTATAAGCTTTGAAACTTACATTATATCCTTGTAGCTAAGATCTAAATTGATACAATGTATTACTCTCTCGTAAGTTGCTACAATCTTTTGTAGCAGTGTTTGTATTTTGTCAAACCTGATATATTTAAACTCAAAGAACGTTTAGTCAAATCCTCATACACGATCTTATATCCTAATAACATTTATTAGATAAAAAAATATAATGTTATGAAAATGTATTACTTAACAAGAAACTGGCTGATGATAATGCCTTAATCTACTTTAAACCTATTGGGCAAAAATTACTGATTTAAAGTCAACTTTGTAAAAATAAAAACAAAAAATAACAAAAATTCAATATTTTCTTATAAGCTACCTAAAACTGGAATCCTTTTTTTAGCTTCATTATTTAAAACTATTGAAGTGGCAGTTCAAGATTGCATTTAAATTGGTGACCAAATAAAATAATATAATCATCAATATATGCTATGTGGTATATGGTTATACCTATAGTAGAAGCCAGCATCTCTACGTATTTTTAATTTCACTCCCTACCTTCCCTATTCACTTTTTTAAGCTATATTTCACATCTTAAAAAGACTCAATAAAGTATAAAACTTTTATGACTATGTAATTACTCCTAAGAGATTGTGATAGCCCTGAGTGCACTTTATAAATTTCATTTTTTTTTTCTTATTTTTTTCTTCTTTGGACTATATGTATTCGAAATTTAAGTGGCACCAAAGGTCAAAAATATATAACAATAAAGTTACAATTACATTTTCTATTTACCCTGTGCTTCACAGTCTCTACAGGAATAATGCAATTAGCAATTAGAAAAAGGGGTTAAAAGTAAAGGGTTACTAAGTAAAGAACGGAGCAATTGGTTCAAGCTAAAAAACAATTTAATATATAATTCATAACAAGACTAGTAGTACAAACATTAATTAAATGGCATAAAAGAAGACAAGGCAATATTACAGTAAAACTGGACCCCCCACAGCCCGCAGGGAACCTCTGGAAAACCAGTGGCCCGAACGTTAGGTATATTGTAGCACTGTGGAGTAGTCTGGTGTAACTCAATCAAGCAGCGGTAAAATAAATTATAAACCAGCAGGTAAATTTAGAAAATAGCAATATGTAAGTCAGCTGAAAGATGATAACGAGTGTCCCAACACTCAGATGTAGACGAGGTGACACACTAGGCAGCAATTGTAAATAGCAAAGCTAGAGGGACACCCGCCGTAGCTTGCAATAAAAGAAATATTTGCGTATTATTGCATATAAGGCTGCCTGTAGATTACTGCGGTAGCTGAAAACATTGAATGGACAATGAACAAGGATAAAAGAGTTGTTACCGTACTGGTACCGCTGCTGTAATGAATCGCGGGGGCTCCGGCTGCACAGAGATGATATCGGAGCCAGACAGTGTGCGTGCTCAACGTTTTGTTTTTGTTACTTCACAGTCTCTAGTCTGTGCAGGTATCTATTGATTATTGACACAGCAGATCACCCATCATTACATATAAGGACTTCGGGCCTGATCCAGAGCTACGAAAATTCGCACGGCCGGCGAATGCGTACGTTCGACCGTGCGAATAAACATGCACGCCCCTAACACTCCCATAGTAAAGTACCTGCTTACGGCGGCTATACCCTACACTGGGTACTACCGTCGGCCGTACGAATTTTCGCACATAATACGCTAAGCGTACGGGCTTAGCACGCCCATACTGTACAATTTAAATGGCTATCCCCGCCTCCCTATAGTAAAACGAGCGCCCAGGCGACCGTCGTACTGAACGCACGCCCCTCGAGCGAAAAATACGCACACCATACGACCGCTATACGCTCATGTCGTCCAGTCGACCGGAAGCTGTCATACTGGGCATGCGCAGTGCGAATTTTCGTATGAAAATACGCAAAAAACGGTCGTACACTCGTACGAAATCGGCCAATTTCGTAGCTCTGGATCAGGCCCTTCATTACAACAACAGTTAAAGTATGTTACTCTCCACCTAAAACAGCTACTTTACAAGAACAAGCCTTCAGAATATCCTTACCTACATATTGCAATATGCAACTACTCTAATGCTGCTTATACTGACTACATTGGAACTTTAATAACCTGGAAATACTTAATTAGAAATCCAAATTGTTTAACTTTTACATTCATGCTTTTTATTATTGTCCTTGCATGTGTTTAATTTCTTCTGATCCAATCTCCATATATTAAATTCTACTTGCCTTCTTCCTATCCTAATGGCCCTGGCCTCTCTATACCCCTCCCCCCTCCTCTCCAACATCTTCTCCCTCCCCATCCTTCCTACTCCCCCCATACCCTACCCCACTCCTCCATCAATCATCCATTTATTTCCCATCCCTACCATCACCCCCCGTCCACGTCCCAGCCCCTCCCTTGTGCCTTACTTCACTTCTGCAACCCCTCCAATCTAAACCACATAACCCCTCTTCCCTCTCTTCAGTTCTCCTACTCTCTGTGGAATGCCAAATCAATTTGCAACAAGCTCCCTGCCATCCATGACCTCATCATCTCCAACTCTTGCAACCTTCTTGCCATTACTAAAACCTGGCTCTCCACTTCTGACACTGCTTCCCCTGCTGCCATCTCCTATGACAACCCACACTCCTAGTCCCAACGAATGCCCTGGCGATGGTGTGGGCATCTTCCTCTCCCCTTCCTGCGTCATATAACCTGAGCCCTCTCTCTCCTTCTTCTCCTTTGAGGTTCACTGCATCCGCCTTTCCACCCCATCTCCATCTCCCTGACTCTACCTCCAAATTTATTGATAACTTTGCAGCCTGGCTCCCCCACTTTTTGCCTTTAGACCTCCCCTCACTCATCATAGGTGAATTCAACATCCCCTTTGACAAGCCCTCACAACCCAGCACAACCAAACTTCTCTCCCTCTCCTCCTCCCTTGGCCTGTCACAGTGGACTTCTGCATCTACTCACAACTTGGGACACTCACTTAACCTCGTTTTCTCACGCCCATGCTCATGGTTATTTTGAGGGGTCCTAAAACATTTGTTGGCCTGGTGGATTTTTGTGTGAGGAGGTTTCTGGTTGAAGTGGAAACCACAGAATATATGATGGTGATGGAAATGTTTAGCCATCTCTTATGCACACCTGGGACCCCATCCTTTGGGACTTCTGGGTCTTTTGTGAGGCAGAGACCAGGAGATATGCACCAGTGGTTAACACACTTTTTCCTGGGCCCCTCTTAAACAGGCAACTGCAATCCCAGTCTCTACTTCAAATACTGTGTATGTACCATCTTGAAGAGAAAACTCCCAAAACCTTCCACTGAGTTCACCTTCTGGTTTCTCACCTTGGACTGTCATTTCTGTTTATGCCTGTAGGGGCAGTCTTAGACTGATGGCTCATGTTGTGGACATTTCTACATTTATGTTGCTGTTGAACACTCTCTCTGGGACTAATTTGTGTAATTGCCTGTTATCCTGCACCTGTATATAGCTCTGGCTATAAATATCCCAGCATTCCAGAGCAAATTGTTTCCTGTCACCTGCTTCCTGTGTTACTGTGTCTTCCTGCAATAAACATTTCCTGAGCTACCAAGTTGTGTCATCATACCAATCGTAACACCTCTTCCCTTGATTGCCTCCTTGCACCCATTTCCACAATGTCCTGCCCTAACCTAGCAACCTCTCTCTACAACAACACCCTCACCTCCTCCCATGATGCTGCCTGCCCTCCCTCCTCTGTCTCCCTTCACCACATTAACTCCCAACTTTTGCATTCCCCACTCAATCGGTTCCCATAAAAAATGCTCCTGTACTGCAGTGTGCCTCTAGAGGGAGTCCCATTCCCTCGCAGACTTTCTCCAATTCAAGTTCATCCTCTCCTCTTTTAGCTTCACCCTCACTTAAGCAATCTTTCTTCAAGTCCCTCATTCTCTCCCAATCATCTAACCCCTGCTGCCTTTTTACCATCTTCAAATCTCTTCCCTCCCCCCCTCTCCATTTTGGCCTCTGACTTTGCCACCTTCTAAACTAATATTGACTCCATTAGGAGCTCCATCTCCATTATCATCACCTCTTGACCCCCTCCATCTCCACCCTCTCATTTCCTCCCCAGCCACCCACCTATGTCTGCCTTCCTCCCCAACTCGTCTGTGGAAGTACACTCTCTTCTTTTATCATCCCCTCTGTCAATGTGCCCACTTCCTCCTATCCCCTCTAATCTTCTTCAGTCTCTCCCTCTCTCCACTTTGTTCTCGTCTTGAATCTGTCAGCAGTCTTTGACACTGTTCACGCTCTCCTGCTCTTCACCCATGTAATCTCTCGGCCTCTCTGGCACGCTCCACTCCTGGTTCTCCTCCTATCTCTCAGGCCACTCCTTTTCTGTCTCAACCCACAGCTCCTCCTCCCCTATCACTCCTCTTCCTGTTGGTGTTCCACAGGGCTCAGTTATTGGTCCCCCTCTCTTCTCAATCTACACCTCCTCTCTGGGCGACCTCATTAGCTCGTGTTGGTTTCGCTACCACTTCTATATTGACAAGACTCAAATCTCTCTCTCCTCCCCTGACCTCTCCCCCTATCTCCTGTCCAAAGTGTGAGATTGCCTCTGGCGCTTTCTCAAGATTAACATGGACAAAACTGAAATCATTGTCTTCCCTGCTCCACGTATCCCCTCTACCCCCACTATCTCTATTACTATCGGCAACTGTACGTTCCGCTCCTCTTTCCAAGGTCACTGCCTTGGCGTCGTCCTTGACTCCTCACTTTCCTTCACCCCCCAAGCGCCCTCTCACTGTCCTGCTATTTTCATCTCCACAACATAGCTCTTATCGGACTCTTTTTAACTGCAAATGCCACTAAAACTATCATTCACTCTTTCATTATCTCCCATCTCAACTACTGCAACATTCTTCTCTCCGGCCCTCTGGTTCGTCACGATCCTTTATAATCCATACTAAATGCCACAGCCAGACTCATCTTCCTTTCCAAACGCACTGCTTCCACCTCCCCTTTCTGTCCATCTCTACACTGGCTTCCTGACGCTTTTAGAATTCTCTTCAAGCTCCTCCCCTCAACTTACAATGTTCTCTCCTCCCTTATCTCCATCCACACTCCCGCCCTACCTCTCCTGTCTGCTGGTGACTCCAACCTGATAACTACCTCTCACTCCCGCATCCAAGACTTCAATCAGGCCAACCCTCTGCACTGGAATAACCTATGAGGCAATCCAGCACCTACCAAACCTTCAAACGCTCCCTCAAAACCTTCCACCTAAGCTTTCCCACCCTCCCCATCTTTATCCCTCTATCTCCTGTTTGTTCACCCCCTCCCACTTAACATTGTAGCTCTTATGAGAAGGACCTCCTCCCTCCTGTCATCACCCCTCTACCCTGTCCTAATTAATTCCCACCTTTTCTCTCTACTGTCTATCTCTCTTATTCATCTGCTCCTACTCACATATCCTGCATTTTTATTTTCCATACACATTGTTTTACTATTTTTGTACTATATATTTTTTTTGCATTGTATTTTATTCCTTATTTATTGAACTTGTACCTTTTCTGTTAATTGTGTTATATATGCATCTATTGCCTTTGTACGGTGCTGAGGATACCTTGTGGTGCCTTAAAAGTGAACATTAACAATAATAATAATAATAATAATAATAATAATATGAAAAATATATAGCAATTTATTCATTAAAATACAATACAGAAGCACTTAACTTATAAACTGATTTACGATAGCATTATAGAAACTGATACAGACTGATATAGAATGTAAATGAGAAAATAATAATTCATATACAGTACAGAGATCACACACAAAGAACAGACTATAGAAAACGACATAAATATTCAGAGTATCTTGTGAAAAGTTGAGAATAGATGGGAATAAGAAACTGTAAGTAATTTAGGCCATGTTGCTAGAAAAGATATTAAAAAGGTATATGATAGATATTAACGATGAGTGGTTTGTATTCAGATAAATTTGACAGATCTGAAGCAGACTTGTTTCATGGAGCCAATTTATGACCTGTCTTTGAGCCAAATAGAATTTGAGTCAAAGGGCTAGATTTACTAAAATCGATTTAGTGTGCGCCTCAACAGCCTCAATAAGATCCTGGCCTGGAATCACCCTGTCGCTTGGAATAAAAGAAAACTACAGAACTGTAAGTGTGATCAATATTTCATATTTTTTATATTTTATTTGGACATTAATGTATTAAACATAAGGAAGGAGAACATTAAATATATTAGGAATGATTAGCGGGACATGTTAAGTTATTTTAAATGAAGGGGGGAATAGCTTTTTTATTTATATGTGTCAGGGCATGATTAAATGTATATGTATCAGGACAGGGTCACTTAATTTCTATGTATTGATGCATGGTCACTTAATTTATATGTATCAGGGCATAGGGGCAGATCCAGAACAACGCTTTTGTGTAAATTTACGCGTGGCGGACACGTAAAACCGGGTTTTGTTAAGTACTGTGCATGCGCACTATAGAAAATACGCTCCGTAACATAGCGTAAATGTGAACGTATGGGCCATTCACGTATAGGTCGCGTAAATCCATACGTGTGAGCGTGCCAATTTTATGTGAATCAAAAATATGTCTGAAATACACTATGTAGGCGGGGTTTGTATTTAAAGTGTACAGTATGGGCCTGCTTAGCTGCGTAAATATGTGTTGCACATCCGTACGTGTGCGGATGACATCGGTTACGTGGGCAAAAGTTAAGGCAGGGTTTGGAAAGCGGAACTCGGACAAAATACGTACATTCAAGGGGTGTGCCAAGGGGAGTGTATAGAAGGTACGCACGCGTAAATACGCTATGCTAGTAGACGGATTGCAAGCAGAGTTTTGCATTTACCCCATGGTCACTTAATTTATATGTATTGGGCATGGTCACTTAATTTATATGTATCGGGGCAAGGCATACAGCCGACCTAAGCAAGGGAAAATACGCTCGCACGGGAGCGTTTGGACGCTAATTCCTCCCTCCCTCATTAAACTAACCTGAAGATAGTAATGCTGGGGGATGCCCCCTCCAGCGTTACTACGGTGCTGCTACGGACGCCCGATCAACAATCAGACGTTGCCGTAGCTACACTGGGCAACATCTGCCCGGCGCATGCGCAGATCAGCTTTTAAGCCAATCTTACACTACTGGCTGGCGTCTTAACGCCAGCCAGCATAGTTCTGGATCAGGCCCATTGTCACTTAATTTATATGTATCGGGGCATGGTCACTTAATTTATATGTATCAGGACATGGTCACTTAATTTATATGTATCGGGGAATGGTCACTTAATTTATATGTATCAGGGCATGGTCACCTAATTTATATGTATCGGGGGCATGGTCACTTAATTTGTATGTATCGGGCATGGTCACTTAATTTATATGTATCGGGGCATGGTCACTTAATATGTATGTATCGGGCATGTCACTTAATTTTTTTGTATCAGGACATGGTCACTCATTTATATGTATCAGGACATGGTCACTTCATTTATATGTATCGGGGCATGGTCACTTCATTTATATGTGTCGGGGCATGGTCACTTCATTTTCGATGTATCGGGACATGGTCACTTCATTTATATGTATCGGACATGGTCACTTAATTTATATGTATTGGACATGGTCACTTAATTTATATGTATCGGACATGGAGCCTGATCCAGACCTACGCCGATGCGCTGTGCTTACTAAAGCACAGCGTATCGGCGTTCACTTACACTCCCCCTGTGCGTGCGTATGGCCCCTTCCTTACGCCGGCTGAAAGCTACCCTAACTTCAGCCGGCGTAAGGAAGGGTAGCCTTACGCTCACACAGGAGCGTATGGCCGCTTAGCCCGCCCTCCTACCCTCATTTAACTACCTCCCCCCGCCCACCTGCTCTAACCTTAACGTAGGGACGCTGGAGGACGTCCCCTCCAGCGTCCCTATGGCGCTGCTACGGATCGGGCGTTGCCGTAGCGACGCCAGGCAACATCTGCCCGGCGCATGCGCAGATCGGCTTTTCAGCCGATCTTATGCTTACACCCGCCGTCCTAGCGACGCGGGCATAGGTCTGGATCAGGCCCAAAGAGTCATACTCTAATCTGCAAATTCATTCCAAACACCTGCAAAGGGTTCCTGAGCCTTTAAATGGTCTCTCAGTCTGGATCAATAGAATTCACAATCATGGAGAAGACTGCTGACCTGACAGTTGTGCAGAAAA
>WWET01005748.1:56297-73470 GCA_011038615.1 Limnodynastes dumerilii
TCCTGCTGAGAAACTGTTTAAGCTCTGTAAGAGTATAAGGTTCTTGTTTGATTTTAAAAAAGGCTGCAGAGGTATCAAGTAGATTAGAGAATTGCAGCCAGTAGCCCTTTTTTTTTTTACAGGCAATTGATTCAATGATCTGCATACGTGCAGTGTGTGTGTGTGTTTGTGTGTGTTACTGTCTGTGTGTGTGTGTTTGTGTGTGTTACTGTCTGTGTGTGTGTGTGTCTGTGTCATCACAGCCAGAGTTTTATTTTGTTGTGTGCATCATTTGTGTAAATAATGAACTGTTTATTTAATTACACATTTAATACAGTATTTAAATTAGCTTTTTAAAAAAAAATTTTTGTATGACTTTAGCAGTGGCAAACGCAGGATTTTGAAAGGGTGGTTTCCAATTTGTGTAATATATGTGGGGTATATTAGCATATCTCCCAACATTGTGGAGCCCGAAAAAGGGGCAAATAAGCTCCACCGGGTTCAAGCTCTGCTCCCGCCCCGCCCCCACTGTGAGCGTGTGTGTTAAGAGCTATTCAATATGAAGTTAAAAAAACATATGTAAAATGATAATACTGATAATATGGTCGTACTATCTGACTGCCAAAATATCTAAGACGTCTATTAACGTTCTTTGTGAAAGCAGGAATTTATAATGTAGATTTAAAAATAAAATAAATCTACATTAAGGAATTGCGTTGTTATTGTCTGTAACAAGTCCTCTTTTGATATTTTTAAGTAATTTATAATTATATATTGCAGGAACAGATCTATAGCAATAGCAGTATACAATGCATTAATGGAGCACATTACACAATGGACCAGAGCTTATGTCAGTGTATAAGCGCTGTTGAATATGTTGTGACACGTTTACCATCCTCACCTGCTTTCCTATTGCAGCACAGGCCAGGACCATCATCCTCCATGACAGTGTACCCCACATGGCCATTAGGCCATGCCCCTTTTGTGACACCCGTGAAGCCATGCCCCTTTTTGAAATGTTACTTTTTGCAGATTAAAAAAAAATATATTTCAATTTTCAATCTGGAGGGGTTTCTGGGTTTCCCCCCCCCCCCCCCGGGTGCCCCCTCNCCCCTGGGTGCGCCACTGTTTAGTATGACTTACCACTAAGTATTCTCACATAAAAAGTCCCGGGTGTAACTTACTGAAATAAACAAACATATTATTCTTTTAGTTCATTTGTTTGTGAAAAGTTTGCAAAATAAATAACATTTATGTATTTACAGCCATATACTGTGGAGCCAATATCTCTAGTCTTGATGCTCTTGTTCATGCATAAAATCTGATCTTGGATGGAATTTCTTCTTTAGATATTTTCCCTCCATGTTATTTAAAACATTACGAAAGACTGAACAGTTCCTAATTAGCCACTTAACTTACTTTACTGTCATGGCGCCAGATTCAGACTTATGTGCAGTTTAAGTACGATCTCGTAGCGTATTTACATGATTTTAAGTACTATGCACTCCCCCGGGCACTCCCCTCGGTCGCGCATAATTTAGTTGATTTACAAGTACCAAACCCAACATTAACTTTTCCTTGCGTAAGTACGGTGCTCCAGGAAAACACCAATTACTGGGACTAAAGTAAGTAGTAGAAATGCACTGAGAAACTTGAGAAATGCAATGCTGCACATTATAGCATTGTAACAATGCAATCATGATTACACTTGCGTGGGCCTTCTGAAATGAGGAGGCCCTTTAACAGGTGACCACCTACTCCTAGCTCTTTGGTTGTTTTGAACTTTGTGGTGACTATTACAGTCTTCCTGATTTTCAACTTTCAGGGACAAATTACTGTACTTATTTTAGTAACTGATGGTTCTTATTGGCATAACTAAAATATCTTTATGTTTCTCCGAGATTTTAACGGTAAGAAAAGCTTGTCCAGCTCTTAGCTGAGAACCTAACAAGGCAATATAATTGCATATTCAGCAGTAGCTGTCCATTAAATGTTGTTTCCTGATGAAAATGAATATTGTGGTGCTATGTGTGACTAAGAAAGTGCTGACATGTCGTTGTAATTTTCATTCTCATTCTTTTATCATTAATAATTAGTACTAGCACTTCCATTAATGCTCTCACACCAATTTCTTTTATAGCTGTGATAAATGCAGCTTCCCTATGGTGCTGATGGACAACAGGAAACTAGACCAGGCTTAACCTACCCTTTTCAGTATCACCCCAACAACTGTTGCAGCTTTGAATAATCTTTATATTATAACCTTACATTTAAAGCAATGACAAACTAAAAGTTTTACAGCACCATTCTCTTGAAACTTTGTGTCAATTATGGATGTCCTTTTTGTGAATCAGGGCCAAAAAGGGAGAGGGAGAGGGAGAGAGAGAGACTCCATGTGTGCCCCTTTTAATGTCTAGCCTCCATTGTCTGCCCCTTTTAATATCCAGCCTCCATTTTCTTCCCCTTGTAATGTCCAGCCTCCATGTGTACCCCTTATAATGTCCAGCCTCCATTGTCTGCCCCTTTTAATATCCAGCCCCCATCATTTGCCTCCATTGTCTGCCCCTTTTAATGTCCAGCCTCCATTGTCTGCCCCTTGTAATGTCCATCCTCCATGTGTGCCCCTTTTAATGTCTAGCCTCCATATGTTCCCCTTTTAATATCCAGCCTCCATATGTGCCACTTTTAATGTCCAGCCTCCATTATCTTCCCATTTTAATATCCAGCCTTCATGTGTGCCCCTTGTAATGCCCAGCCTCCATTGTCTGTTCCTTTTAATATCCAGCCTCCATTGTCTGCCCCTTATAAAGTCCAAACTCTATGTGTGGCCTTTGTAATGTACAGCCTCCATGTATGCGCTTTGTAATGTTCAGCCTCCATTGTCTGCCCCTTATAATGTTCAGCCTCCATGTATGCCCCTTATGTACATCCCTTATGTGTGCCCTTTATGTACAGCTTCCATGTCTGCCCCTTATGTACAGCCTCCATGTCCTTCCTCTGCGGTGCTTCCTCTCTCTGGCGTTCCCTCTCTGTCTGCCACCGGTCACGTGGTGCTGTGTTGGTAATACAGGGCTCCTACGGGAGCCCTGTAGGACCAAATCTGTTGCTAGAATGGCAGTGACCCCATAGGTTCGGTCACTGCCATTCGCAGTAACAGGTTTGGTCCTACAGGGCTCCCGTAGGAGAACTGTATTACCTGTACTGCACTGTTAAAAGCCCTGCCGCATATACAGCGGCACAGGCTTTTAAAAAAAAAAACAACTTTGTCATGAGAGTCTGATCTCTCAGGACAAGTTGTGAGTCAGACAAGACAGCGGGACAGTCCCCCGAAAGCGGGACTGTCTCGCTGTAATGAAAAAGGTGCCGGAATGCCGTTCCAGTGCGTCCGACAACAAAGAAAGCCCTGATTATATCCCATTTATATAGTCCTATTACAAATAGCCTAGGCCAGTGGTTCCCAAACTTTCTCAGTTCGAGGCACCCTTAGGGTCTCCATATTTTTTTTCAAGGCACCCCTAAGACAAAAATACAATAGAATACAAAAGGCACCCCAGTGAGAGCGTCGCGGCACCCCTGGGAGCCGCGGCGCACAGTTTGGGAATCACTGGTCTAGGCTCTTCCTGCATATTTAGGACAGAAACTTGAGAAATACGATGGAGGAATAATATCTCTGGTGTCAGGTATTTCAGATGCTGAGACATGACAAGCCTTGCCATGATGTGTAAACCAGTCAGTGTTGTGCATTTTTTATATGAAGTCTGGGAAGACCAGACTGATAATCACCCTATAATCTATTATAAATATAGCAGCTACTATACTAAACTATAACAAATTCAATTTCTGCTATTGTCCACTCTGTCAGTCTCTACAGAAAATGCCTTTCCAGAGTCAGACATAGAAGAAACATAAAAAAGTAATTAAACAAACTAAACTAACATAAAGCACCTCACTTTTTTTTAAATAACTTTCAACACCAATCCAGATCTGCCCCCAAATCTTATAGATAGCCTAATATCATATACTTTTGTATATTTCCATTGGGGTAACTACAATGGTTGCCACAACTTTGTTTCCATGGATGAGGTAAGCTCAAGAATGCCCCCCCCCCCCCTACATTATGTTGCATGTTTAGTTAAGGCCCCTGCTCTGTACTTTGAGGAAAGAGCTGTGAGTAGCATGGGAAAGGGAGCATATGTGCAAGGCAGGGGAACATTTGCTGGGCATAAAAAATTTGCTTTAGGACTGGTGATGTCTACATCTGAAATAATAAAACTTTCCCATCACTTTCCTTCAAGTGTCCTCTGAAAATTGTTTTTCTACACTTATATCAAAGGGCTGGATCCAGACTTTAGTAAGTGCATGAAATTAGTTACTCCTGGGCTAAACCATTTTGATTACAGGGGGAGCCCTGTATGCAAGAATATATCTTTATATATCTTTATATATAAGAATATATCTTTGAATTGCTTACTGCACACAGATACTGACCAGCTTAACTATCACACTGTTATTTAGACTTGGATAGGAAACATCATCTCTGAACTTTAATACTGTTTGCAACAGATGAAATATGACTCCTCTGCAATCAACATGGTTTAGCCCAGGAGTAACTAATTTTAAGCACTTACTTAAGCCTGGATCCAGCCCAAAGAGGCTGAAGAATGAGGTTTAGTGTATGTAGTGTATGCTCAGTATGTAGTGCAGCTATACCACAGTCTTATAAAAAAAATGTCGGAATTCACCAGAAAGACAATTAAAGCAACAGCGCATCACTATTTTGAATGGTACGAGTCTACTTTAATGTCTTAATTTAAAAGACTGTCTATTTTCGATGTTTGATGCTCTATTGCAGTGTTGGCTAACCTGTGGCACTCCAGGTGTTGTGAAACTACAATTCCCAGCATGCTTTGTCAGGTATCCGCTATGCTTTTGCAGACCTTACTTCCAAATATTTAAACTTAGCAAACGAGATAAAATAATCCATAATTGCTATGCCCCTCCATTAGAATTATACCTCTGTCCTGGCCCTTCACCATGTTACAAATCAATGAGAAAGTTAAAAGAGGATTTATCACAGTCCACCAACTGATTATTTGTCATTGGGATTTAATAAGAGCATGTAATTCTTTATTTGTTTCAAGCTGTTCCAATCCGCATCCCATCGTTTGTATTTAAAGACTTACAGAAACAAATGAATAGATTTATTTGGCAAAACAGAAGACCGCGTATACGACTTAAACTACTCCAGCGACCTATTGCTGCATAAGGTCTGGGACTTCCGGACTTCTGGAGATACCATTGTGCTGCACACATGGTCCAGTGTGTAATGTGGAATTCTCCTCTATCAATGTGGGTGTGGCCCACTATTGAGGCACAGAGTATATCAGTTCATTCTATGACCTCCTTGCTTTGGCTTCAGAAAACTTCCAGACCTCTAATTGCTTCACGTCATCCAGTGATTACCCATTGTTTAAACTTATGGGATAATGTCCGCACAAAACATAATCTTTCTCCTCTACCCTGTCCCATTATACCTCTTTAGAATAATCCTCTCTTTCCTCCAGGACAGGACATTAATAATTATACTATATGGGTAGCAAATGCTATAGATAATGTCAATGATTTATTGGACACTCCGGGCTTCCCTTCCTTTGCATTATTACAGGAACGCTATAACCTTCCTAAGTCAATTTTTTTATCAATATCTCCAAATTTGGCACTTTCATGCCTCCGAAAAATCTACTATTCAATCACGATCTTATACGATGTTTGCGTCTATGGGCCTGATCCTGAACTACGTCCGCCGATATTAATAGTCAATGTGCTAGATGGCCTAGGATATTACATATCGCTAGTACATCTACATGTGTGCACACATAAAGGACCATACAGCTATACAATCCAGTGCATCATTTTTTGAAATCATCAATGACACATTCAGCTCCATGAGATACCAGTGTGGTCAGATATATGGACTAAACTACTACTAGTACTATTTATACCTCTGCAACAAAACCAGTTGTTAGAAGTGCATGCATTTATTATCTGTGGTGGGGTGTTGTTTACAGATATTTTTAATAATACTTTTATTTTTGGATTTGTTAATAAACGAATATTATTATTGAATACTTGATCAGCGCTCTGTTTTTTTTAGCTTTTTTAGTGTACCCTTGTTGGGGGAGTGAGTCTCCCCTCAGAGCTGTGGCATATATATGCCTATATATAAGCATATATATATATATCTATATATCTATATATAAGCTGGTTATCGTATCTCAAGCGCCTTTGATTGAGATATTTTTTTCAACATAGAATATTCATTATTACAATTGTCTACTTTTGCCTAATGTGTAGCAAATAGAAAAAAAAACATCTGTTAAGTGTCTGATATATTAGTCATTAATATGTTTCAGTTTTGCTATATATATATATTTCACTTTGATAAGAACATTTTTATAGAATCTCTACCCAACATCTCAAAACAACACTTAGCATTTTTCCTCCATAAGCTCTCCTCACTTAGTTACAGATTCAGTTACGTGGTAGCTTATTTACCATTTCTGTAGGTAGATTGCGGTCACTGTGAATCCGGACCTTAGACTATTTGATTTGTAAAACTGCAATACAACCATTGGCTTGCTTTTGGAGACAATAAACTAGAACAATTTGCAACAATACATAGTTGAAGTATCATTATTTTTAACAAAACATTTAAGTATAATTGTTAAACACTCATCAATCAAATCAATGTAAATAAAATCAAATAAACAGAAAGTCCGGTGACTGCAAAGTGTTCTGAGGTTTACTTTAAGTGGATTACTTGAATGACCGTTTTGGTGTTTGATAGTAATAAATGGTCGCTTGTTGTGTGGCTTACAATGATTAAAAAAGATTAAGCTACACAATTACGTAATTATTGAGATGCAATAATAAATTAGCTGGTTGGTTGAGTTTGTTAATATGCATATCAGTAATTTGGTTTTAATAAATTAAATCACAGTAATATTTTCTGTTGTAAGGAGAAATTGCTGGGGTTTTTTTTTGTTTTTTTTAATACATTTGCACTGAGCGAAGAGGATCCCAGCTCCACAAGAAATGAACACAGAGATGTGTATAAAAATAATGCAATTACTGAATTACTGTCACAGCATGTTACTTGTGGTAAAACAAAATTTCTAAATTATTTTTTTATTTGAACTTACATATAGGTGAACATGAATAAAACAGAAGGTCACTCATGAATAAAAGACTGCTCTTAAAAGTTTTCGATTATTTCTAGATAAACAATAAGACTCTTTAAACACATCATCACCTAATACTGCAAATAATATTTAGATCTTTAGGGCCTGATTCAGAGGCTGAAAATAAGAACTTAAAGTTACACCTGGGCAAAACCATGTTGATTTCAGGGGGAGTCAAGTTAATTTTATTCTATGTCTGTAGGGATAATGCTTTGCTTTTACTTATTGCACAAAGATACCTGATCAGCTTCACTTTTAAACTGCTAATTAGACTTGAGCTGGGAAACATCACCTTTTAACTATAACACTGTTTCAACAAATGAAATTTGACTCCCCTGAAATCAACATGGTTTAGCCCAGGTGTAACTTTATGTTCTTATTTTCAGCCTCTAAATCAGGCCTATAGTCTGAATCCTATGGATCGAAATTTCTATACTGTTTTTGTATCAGCCATGTTACCAATAGCCAGCATAGGACTGCTGTGGGAGGGGATATTTTCAAATTTTACAGTAAGAGCATAATAAAATTAATTAGTCTGTTTGTTTCTTTCTTTCTGTCTGCCCAGCTATGCATTTGGACAGCCCGGCACCGATTGTGGTGAAACCAACATGTAGTGGTCCAGTTGGATCCTGGCCAGGTTTTAGGGGGGTTGGGATTCCGGTCAGACCTCCTGTTAATGTACGCTGAGCAGAACTTTGACATTGGGAGCCTGGTGTGGTTTGAACAAATAAGATTAGTTATAGTAGTTTGGCCAGAAAAAGGGTGGAGCTTATTTTGATTGATGTTAAATGTAATTACCGTATTTTTCGGACCATAAGACGCACCTAGTTTTTAGAGGAGGAAAACAGGAAAAATATATTTTGAACTAAATAGTGTCCAGCACCCATCATGTCCTGCACCCATCATCCCCCATCATGTCCAGCACCTACCATCCCCCATCATGTCTAGCACCCAGCATCACCCATCATGTCCAGCCCCCATCATGTCCAGCAAAATACTTAAAAAATACTTACTTGCACTTACTTGCACTGTAGTCCCCGTTCTGCCGTCTCCTGCTTCTCCTCTGCGGGCTTCACTGACGCTGATGTGACCTCAGGTCACTCCAGCGTCAGGGGCAGGAGCTGCTTCACTGCTCTGCCTGTCACACAGGACAGGCAGAGCAGAAACAACGGTAATGGATGCCGCTGTGAAGCGGTGTAAGGCGCTCTCATCAGAGTGATGAAAGCACCTTACATTGCTTTCACAGCAGCGTTCATCACGCTACTGACTGTCAGGGAGCGGAGGGAAAAGTGCCTGGATGCACCGATGGATACATCAAGGTAAGTATTCGGACCATAAGACGCACACACTTTTCCCCCCACTTTTTTTGGGGGGAAAAGTGCGTCTTATGGTCTGAAAAATACGGTAAATGATGTTATTAATAAAAACTGTACTATCATCAAGCTACTAATTATTTTTAAGATATTAACAGTTATAGACAACTCATTGATAACTTAATAATGTGAAAATTTTTAATCTGGGTAACTCCGGGCACTTCTGCTAGTTATAAATAAAATGGTCCAGGAGACTAAATTTAAATAATCTGATGTGAGGAAACCCATTTAACTTATATATGAGATGCATATAAATGGGTTAATGTGGAAATAAATAAGATACAAATGTTAGAGTTAGTTAAAATTCCTCTTTTGGGGACCAGGCCAATCCCATATGGAGTTTCCTTGACCAAGGTTCACCTCAACCCATCTCCACCCCGCAGTACACATTTGCAAGCCCATGCTTATATTGGTTCTATGAAAAAAGCTCACAGGAAAAACCCCCACTGTCAAAAATGCCCACAAGAAAATTGCTCACACAGAAAAATGCCCACAGAAAAAAGCTCACACAGAAAAATGCCCACACGGAAAAAAGCCCACATATAGTGATTCTGCTATTCTATAAGTATAGGAATTCATTGCGATACAAAATTGGCCTATGTATGAAGTTTTGGGTTTTAATGCTATTGGACCTGATTCAGAAACTGAAAATAAGAGGAACTCCTGGGTTAAACCATGTTGATTTCAGGGGTGTCAAATTTCTTCTGTTGCAAACAGTATTATAGTTTAGGTGGCGTTTCCCAGACCAAAATAACAGAGTAAAGGTAAATCTGTTCAGTATATGTGTGCAGTAAGCAAAAGCAATGATATATCCCTGCATGCAACCAACATGGTTTTGCCCAGGAGTAACTTTCCTCTTATTTTCAATCTCTGAATCAGGTCCATAGAGTGTAAATGTTTGTATGGGAAATACATGAAATCAAAGTAAACATTTTTTTTATAAACAAACTTTACTGAGAAGAAAAAAAAAATAATAGAAGCAACAATTATTTAATAATACACTTTTTTAACCGTAATGAGTGAGGAGCCTGTAGACAGCCCCAACATTAAATAATAACTGTAGTAAATAATATTTCAGAAAAAATTATTTACTGCAAATTAGCCAATCTTCTTAAGAAATGCAGTTTATCTTTCACCTGCTCATATTGCTGCACAGAAGTGGCAACCATATCATATAGTGCCTTATATTTCCGGGCGACCTGCTTGTGCACTAGCCAGTGTTAATTTGTGGCAAGCCAAGTCCCCCTGCAGTCCATGAAATAGAAACCACACACTGGGATGACTGCATGGAATAGGGAATTAAGAGCGTTTTGAAATCCTCACAACAGTTTGTAGTTTTTGGTGACTGTTCCAAGGCTGCATCATGATTCAATGTTGTTTTAGGACACTGAGGATCTCTCCCTGCTCCACCCTCAATATATGTAGAAAAGAAGCACGTGAGCACCTCATTATAGCTATCTAACACCAAAGGGGTGTCTCCTGTACTGCCAAAGGGGTGTGTCCTGTGAATAGCTCCACCCATGGGTGTGTCTATTGCAGCCAGAAAAACTATTTCTCTATAAAAATGAAAGCATCAGTATTTATTCATTGTGATATTATCAGTGAATAAATACATTCAGTATTATTTTGGAGACTGTGAATAGGATCCTCTAACTTCTTCACATTTATAGAAAATATAAGTTTGTGACCCTGCTGCTGATTAACAAGACACCAAAGTGTAGTTTTGATTTCTGTCTCCATTATTAAAGCCATGTTGTCTTAGATAATTGCCAGTTGTTAGGGACAGCCGTTGCCCCGCGCCCGCCTCCAGCATCCAGCGCGTGCCTGTCAGATGCTTCTCCTCAGGCTCCGTTTCCACTTACCTTCAGGAACCCCTCCTTCACCTCTCCTTACCTTGTTCTGGCTGCCCACTGCTTCATCGCACCTCTCCTTACCTCCGATCTTCCGGTCCTCTCTGCTGCTGTTCTCACGCGTGCTGCACTTCCTCTCCCTGCCGACGGCTCCCCTAGCAACAGCATCATGGTTACCAACCACGTGGGTGCCGTCTCTTCCTCTGGCGCGCGCTCTGACTACTCACTGAACCAGAGGCATTCCCAGCCTTCTGGGAGACGCCTCCTGGTTCAGAGCTTACTGTTTTGCACCAATCACCTTCTGGCCCTGCCTATATAAAGTTCACCCTGTCACTTCCTCCCTGCCGGTTATAGACTCTGTTCCCAGTATCTGTGCCTGCCTGTTCTGTCTACTCTTTTGCTCTTTGCTTCTTATTGATTATTGAGTGCCCTCCGTTATCCTTGCTCTCCACCTCAGTGTTATACTCCATTTTGTATTTATCCTCTCCGTCCCTGAGTGCCTGTTTCTGTGCCCTCTGGGGCAGTTGCTTGAGTGCCTGTGTGTTTGTGTGTGAGTAAGTCCCAGTGAGTCAGTTTGTCCTGTTCGTCTTTGTCTCTCCCTCAAGTCTGTGTCTCTGTTTAGTGTTCTCTGTTGTTAGTCACGGTCCAGTCTCTTCTGGTTCCACTGTTGCTATTTCCCTCTTTGCCTTCTCCATTCCCTGCTACCCCATTTCACTCTTCCGGGCCTACTCTATGGGGTGTAACCTGATGGATACCTACCAGCTCCAGACTATCCCCACCATCAGGGGCCCTAGCGAACACTCGGGCCGACTTCAGGCTCTACTAACTGGTGAGTACCCGGCTTCCTTGTTCCTCTCGACGGCCACCTCGGTACTTGTCCAGGCAATCCCGGTGGTGCCGTAACACCAGTCTTTGATTACATTTGGCCTCCATGAAAATGGCTGCCTCCATAGGCCTCAATGCAGTGAAATAGGAGACAATTTCTAAATTCTGTCATCATACTGCAATGACTCCTGGAACTGAATCAGCATCAGGGAGATTGGCAACCATATATTAAAAATATAAAACTATATAAAATGCATAGCATACACAAATCTAAAAAAATACATCATTTTATAAGAATAACAGGATAAATTAAGAAACAAACTTAAAGTAAACTCAGAAGAGGAATACAAAGACATGTGACTCCTCCCCCCAGATCAGACCCTTTCATTAAACATCAAAACCACTTTACCTCCTTATTAACAGTCAGACCCCAAATCAGACCACCCAGAACACCTCCATAAAATGACACCCCAGATCTCCTACCTGACATCTATCCTGTGTTACAGACCCTGCCAAACTATTTCTATTTCCTGCATTGTGATTGGTGGATGACTCCAACCATCTACCAAATCAGTGGTTATGAGACCACCCATCACTCTGATTGGTGAATGCCCAGAGCCATCCACCAATCAGCATGCTGCAAATTTCTTGAATGTCAGCTGGGAGGCAGGGAGAGTATTCTCTATGGCTGCGCTGCCTATGTATAACCTGCAATTACAGCAGCCAGGGAGAATGCTCAGGATGTGTCCTAGCTGCCAGTTAAGCATTTTAATTAGGTGCCATGTTGTCCCTTTTTCTCTGGGGCCTGTGTGCAGTATACACTCTGCATCCATTATAGAAACACCACTGTATAGCATAGCAGAATTTCTACATGTGGGCATTTTTCTGTATGAGCATTTTTCCATGTGATCTTTTTTCTGTGTGAGCATTTTTCTGTGTGAGCATTTTTCCATGTGAGCATTTTTCTTGTGGGCATTTATGACTGTGGGGTTTTTTCTGTGAGCAATTTTCCTGTGGGCTTTCTTCATGTGAGGTTTTTTCTGGTTACTGCTTAGGTTATATACTACTATATCTTACCAGAGCACTCTTCAATGCAGATATCTAATTCTCTAATTTATAAATAAAAAATGCTATAAGGATCATTATAGCAACCTTCTATTTAATCACAAATGCATATGCCGTTACTAAATGGCCATAAATCTGTATGACATGGCAGAGAAACGATTCATCGTAAAAATAATTTTTCTCGCTCTTAGTGAAGACATGAAACCGAGAGCTGCCTTAAGCTTGAGGGCAGATAAACTCCTTGGCTGTGGGCTGGCCCCCCTCCTCACAAGCTTAGGGTCCCAGGTGGGGGATTTTTAGCCAATAATAATAAGGGTAAGCGGGTTTGTGGGTGGGTTTTAGGGGTGGGTATAAATGGGTGCCATCTTGAATCCAGATCTTTCCTGGATTTTCTCTGGAAGGCTGAGTAGACATTTTTGTCCATATCTGTTTTTTCTCCAACTGTCTTTGTGCTCCTTTTTGTCTCTTTCCTATAATTTTCTTCTTTCCATCTCTGCTGTCCTTTCTATCTGCTCTGTCATCTTTCCTTTAGCATCTCTCTTATTGCTCCTCATCTCCGTTACTCTCTCCCATCCCTCCCCCGCCTCTGGGTTTTGCTCCCTTCAAGTCCTCTATCTGGCTTACCTTTGATCCGTTCCTCTGCTGTACCATGCGTCCGGCGCGGTCTAAGTCTGTTCCCCTTCGGCTGCGGGAGTCGGCGATTGACTCTGCGCTGGAAGGGCCTTCCGGTGCACGTCCCGGAAGAAGAGCCGGGGGCCGCCATTTTGGATTTTGCCGTAGGAGGCTCCAGCGGCGGCGCAGGCATAGTCGGGACGGGGGCTGTGACAAATCGAGGCGCTGGTGCTCGCGGAGGGTCCGGTGGTGCCAACCGTTCGGATCCGCACACGGCATGTACCTGGCGTTGATAATTGCATCACCGACATGCTTTCGCGTTTTGACTGGCCCAGGTTTAGGGAGCTGGCCCCACGAGCTTGGACGTCTGGCTTGTTATGCCCGTCTTATCTTTGGCAGATTGTTCAGCCGGTCTGAGGTCTCTGGCGGACAGCTTCCTGGCCCCGGCCACGCTAAAGAAGTACCAGTTTGCTTGGCATCAGTGGTCGTCCTATATGGAGGCCGCGTGCGCGTGGTAAGTCGGTTCCGGATATTCTTTTGAATTGGTTATGGGACGAGTTTAAAGGAGGTAGGTCTAAAGGCTCCATGACAGGTCTGCTGGCTGGGGTGGAGTACTACTCAAAATTGCTCAACAGTTGCCTACGCAGACTTGGCATGGACCCTGCCAATTTTGGTACCCACTCTTTTAGGATTGGGTCGGCATCTTCCGCGGCGGCTGACGGCCACCCTCCCCAGGCTATTATGGCTTTGGGAGGTTGGAAGTCCGCAGCTTATGTAAGGCCTGTTTAGTTCTGATTGGTATGTGTTAATAATTGTTAATTGCCTTTGTGTTGGATGGTACGGGACGCAGGTCGAGCCAGACTAACCATCACTCGCCTTTAGGGAGTACTGGGGACTTTCTCCTTTTTTCCTCCCAGTGGGGTGGCTGATTTGCTGTTTGCTTCACCCTGGAGGTTTTGGAGTATTCGCCCCCATTGGTTTCGACCTGACTCTGGCAGTGCCGTCCTCCCCAACCCTTTTTTCCATTTCTTCCCTTCTTTTTTCCTCTCTGTCGTGTCGGTTCTTTTCTGTTAGGCTAATGTGCGTTAAGTGGTTATCCAGGGTTGTGGTCGTTTGTTCAATGGTTCATGATTCGTTTAGGGGTGGGTATAAATGGGTGCCTCCATCTTGAATCCAAATCTTTCCTGGATTTTCTCTCCCTCCCTCCTCATCCCTATATGTTTAGGTTTTGCTAACATTTTTTTGCTTTACAGACGGGGCATGATTTTGGCAGTAGCAGTTGGGAACAGCAATGGCTTTAGCTTATGGGGAATGGGTTTTAATGGGTAAGGATAGGTACACCCCTTGATTGCGATTTGAAACCAGGCCATGAGGCGGGGTTCTTTTCTGCCGCTAGAAGCGTGCACGGGGAAGGGGGGATAGTACCCGGTTATCCTTACCTGTGGGGCGCTTGACAGGGGATGCCTGTCCGGTTTATGTGATGTCACCTTTGCTGCTGTTCCCTTCCTGCTGGGGTCGCCACCTATTTCAAAATTCATAGTCATACTAATTCTAATTAATAAATTATGCCCCCTTTTATAATCCAGCAGTTGTGTCTGTGTCTTTATTTCGGGTTTGTTCGGGGGTGGGTCAGGCTATCAGCCGTGGGAAGTTTAAACTTCTGCCTTTCTGATAAAGGATCATTTCACTACAGTTACTTGTCACTAAAAGCTATGGTTATAAAACTAATGTCAGTTAGTAAAAATGGTTTATTTAGTGTATAGAGCTTAAAGTATGATTTTTTTTCTCTATTGGGGCAGAGATTGACTTTTAACTCCTTACAAAATGGGAAACAGCAGGCACAGGAAGATAAGATATTGCTATTTATTTTCCTTACTTTCTAATGACCTAAATTATGAGCAATATTTTTGTAAAAATTTAATTATCAAGCTTTGACACCCTAGAGGATTTGAATATAATTATTAAAGTGAGTGCAATTTGCTTGGCTAATTCTTGTGCATTTAATTAAATTAAATGCATTGCCATTACTTACAAGTGAAATTATTATATGAAGTGTATATTTTGTATTGAAAGCATATTTCTTATAAAATTTAGGACAGTTTAAGTGCATATTTAATTGTGGCTCGTGGTGTCAGATGCCACAATGAGGGGAAGAGTCAGGTTGTCTAAGGCTGAAAACAATCCAAAGGGAATTTTGTGGTTGCTGCCTCTCAAAATGGATAGATATTAGCGCACTTCACGTAGCTTACTGTCTATATACTGTCTATACGATGGCCATATCCCCGCTATGCAGGCAGTGATAGCTATTTAAATGAGGGGTCAGGGGCGGGGAAACCCCATTAAAACTAGGTATGCGTAAGTATGGATGCAGACCTAATCATAAAAATTAAGTTAATTATCTGGACACATAAGTGTCTAGATTTACTACCGACAGCGGGGAGTGCAGGGAGTGTCCAGCCTCTATTGTCTGCCCCTTTTAATGTCCAGCCTTCATGTCTGTCCCTTATGTCCAACCTCCATTGCCTGCCCCTTTTAATGTCCAGCCTTCATGTCTGCCCCTTATGTCCAGCCTCCATGTCTGCCCCTTATAATGTCCAGCTTCCATGTCTGCCCCTTATAATGTTCAGCTTTCATGTCTGCCCCTTATAATGTCCAGCCTCCATGTCTGCCCCTTATGTCCAGCCTCTTCTCTTACTTACCCTTGATGATTTCTCCCTTCCTGCATGTCGCTCTCTCTCTCTGACGCTCCCTGGTCTGGTCTGCTGTGGTCATGTGATGCAGTAGAGGTAATACAGGGCTCCTATGGGAGCCCTGTAGAACCAAATCTGTTTCTAGAATGGCAGTGACCGCATAGGATAGGTCACTGACATTCCCGTAGGAGCCCTGTATTACCTGTACTGTGAAAAGCCCTGCTTCATGCACAGCGCAATTCTAGATTCTAGTGGGACTGTCCTGATAGAATCGGGACACTTGGGAGGTCTGTCCTAATACTTACCAAACTGAAATCCCTCCACAGTATTGCATTTATGTAATTCCATGTTTGTGCAGTATCTCATGGTGTCACCCCCATGGACCTGCAACTATACCACAATATACAGAATCCTAGCCATCCTATCAGCCTCCTTATATATATCCAGACATTATTGCAGCTCCTTATATAACTCCAGCCAACAGGATAAGGATCCTGCTAAACTAAGCTGAGCCAAGCAGACAATAGAAAAAGCAAGACAGGACGAACAAGAATGGAAGCTAAAAATTGGTTAAAAAAGCAAGAAGTAATACAGCTGCAGCGAAAGACTATAAATTGCTATGGACACAGGTAAGAATTAAACCAGTGTGTAGAGAAATGTTAGTCAACCTGGTCCCTACTGCCCACTAGTGGGCAATTCAAATTTTCATGGTGGGCAGTAGGAGTTTGGTGGCCCTGATAGCAGTCATGACTGGTAGTGGCTGATGATGTCATTTGCGGCAGGGGAGGGTCACATGTCTATTTCATGTGACTTAAAGGTAGTCAAGCAATGAAACAAAGCAATGAGAAAGGCAAGTCAGATGCTTGGTTGCATAGGGAGAGGAATTAGTAGAAGAAAGAGAGTAGTGGTGATGGCCCTTATAGATCGTTTTTACAACCTCACCTAGAATACTGTGTTCAGTTCTGTAGGCAATATCTCCAGAAAGACATGAATACATTAGAGACTGTGCAAAGAAGAACATCTAAAATGGTCCATGGTGTAACGTTGCGCGGCAGAAGCCGCGTTACTTACCTGACCAGAGGGCTCCGGAGTGTGACGGGCTGCTCCAGCGGCGGTCTCCGGCGTCCTCGTAGACCGCTGGGCGCCGCCATCTTGCCTGAGGCACGTGACTCCCTGCGGCCAATCCTGAGGCAGGCCAGGGGAGCACGTGTCAGAAGATCCAATCAACGGCTGGAGCGGGCTATTTAAACCCCGCTCAGCTGTTCCTCTGTGCCAGAACTTCGTGTCTTCACACTGGGAGCCTGGTTCAGGCACGTGATGCGGCCAATCCTGAGGCAGGCCAGGGGAGCACGTGTCAGAAGATCCAATCAACGGCTGGAGCGGGCTATTTAAACCCCTCTCAGCTGTTCCTCTGTGCCAGAACTTCGTTTCGTGACACTGGGAGCCTGGTTCCTGTGGTCCTATTGTACCTGCAATATACCTATCTGCCTAGAGCCTGGAGTATACTTACGTGCCTGCCTGCCTAGCAGTTCTACCTG